>QRFJ01004333.1:9408-88246 GCA_006176705.1 Cocos nucifera | reverse complement strand
ATTAATTATTAGTCAAAAATTACAATTTTGCCCCTAGGGAAGTGTATTACAAGTGTCAGCAATTCTTGGCTCTAGGGCACATAATATCTAACAATCTTCCACTTATCTAAAGCAATTGGCTACAAGTCTAAGTTCCCATGCTTCTTCAAAGGTGGGCTTCCGATCTGCTGCTGGCCCAACGCTTTGTAAGTTGGGTCTGCACATTATTTTGCGGAGTCGACGTTTCTCTTGACCTCAACGTAACCTTCTCAAGGTAATCGCGGATGAGATGATATCGACGCTCATGTGCTTGGACTTCTGGTGAGACCGTCGGCTCTTAGCAAGGCTTATGGACGCCATTGTTGTCGCAGTAAAGAGGAATGGCATCATGCTGGCATTTACTCCAATTTTCTGCAGCAAACTTCTTCAGAGCTGTCTAGTATAAAGCATCGTAAATCTGATCTACGTGAGTAGTTCCACACTCTGTCAAGTTCTATCTGTCGAATACTCTCGTAACTATCATACAGACACGTCTTCTTTAAAACCACACTTGCTAATCAAGCCGAGGTACGAATACGAACTCCAGTCTCTACGTTAGTCGTCTGCTCTCCTGCACCATGTGAGGCTCGTCAAATGTGATGTGAACAGTCAGCAGCCTTCCGAATTCTCCAAAGAAGTAACGCAATGAGTCCAGCGTGAGCATACCTCGGTAAGAGTGCATGACTCTAGTACAGTCGGTACAGACTATGAAAGCCCAAAGCCAACATACAAACTCTGGTATCCAGAACGCTTCCTTTGCAGCCTTTGATGCCCAGCATGATATATTCATGCTTCCATGGTGGAATCTGCTATCACAGTTTGCTTTGCGAACTCTTCCAGCTGACACCTCCACCATTGCCACACAAACAGACTTCCAGGATGTCGACTTTCGATCATCTAATCTGGACATGAAAGTCCGAGATCTGTGTATCCGGCGGACCAGGAGTTCTCCATTACAAAAGACCAACATCATATCCTTAGTTTCTTCCAAGTACTTAAGGATACACTTCACAGAAGTCCAGTGTTCTTCACCTGGATTGACTGATATCTGCTTGTGACACTCACAGCATGGGCTATATCAGGTCGTGTACATAGCATGGCATACATGAGGCTCCCTATTGCAGAAGCATTAAGGGATCTTGCTCATGCGTTCTATTTCCTCAGTGTGCTGGGGCACATCTTTTGGAAAGATGAATACCATGTCTGAAGGGTATTAATTCCCCTCTTAGAGTTTTCCATACTAAACCTCTTTAGTACTTCCTCTATGTACATCTTCTGTGAAAGTCCTAGCATCCTATTCGGTCTATCCCTATAGACCTTAATTTCTAGAATAAAGGATGCTTCACCTAGGTCTTTCATGGAGAATTCCTTAGACAACCACATCTTGACTGATGTCAACATGGAATATTCATCCCAATAAGGAGGATGTTCATCCACGTTACAATACGAGGAAGACAACAGCGCTCCACTGACCCTTTTGGAAAACACACGGTTCCTCTCGTTTATGATGAAAACAAAGTTTACCTCACATCATTAAAACGAATGTTCCAGCTCCGAGACGCTTGCTTAAGTCCATATATGGACCTTTGCCAGCTTGCAAACCTTGTTATCAGAATCACTGGATGTGAAACCTAGTGGCTGTTCCATTAGATATCTTCCTCAAGATATCCATTTAGGAGAATGCCGGTTTTCACGTCCATTTGCCATATTTCATCAATCGAAATAGGCTGCAAACAGCAAGCAATGGTGCGGATGGATTTTAGCATAGCCACTGGGGGAAGGTATCCTGATAGTCAATGGCTTCACGTTGACTATAACTTTTGCCACTAGTCTAGCCTTGAATGTCTCTACATCCCATCTACACCAATCTTTCTCTTGAAGATCACTTACATCCAATAGGTACTATACCTTCTGGTGGATCTACCAAGGTCAGACTTGGTTTAGTGCCATCGAGTCGATCTATGACTTCATTGCCTCAAGCCATTTCTCAGAGTCGATAATCTGATATCGCCTCGTTTGTAGGTTTTGGGATCATCACATGAGCACCATTACCTATGAGGAACATTTCCTCTACATCCTCTGAAATAATACCTAAGTATCTTCAGGGGACAGGAAACTCTTCCGATCTACGAGGTGGAGAGTAGTGTTCCTTATATGGCTCTACCTGATTGGTACTCACTTGGTCCTTAGCTCTTTTTGCCTTGTTGAGGACTTTCTCATCAAGCGTTAATTGCTTTCCAACGCCACTATCTTAAATAAACTATTTTTCAAGAAATATGCATGCTACATCGTATCAGAAATCCACAATAATACTTAGAAGATAGTAAATAGTAATCCTAATGACTCTTTAGGATATCCTATGAATCCGAGCTCAATAAAAGGACCTAAACTCTACTTGTCGCAGCTCTGTTGTGCTTTCCTGACCATGAGCCGACAACCCAAAATTCTGAGATGACTCAAGACTTGGTTTCTTACCGTGCATATTCTCATTTACGGTGTGTAGGAACGCGATTTTAGAGGGGACCCTATTCAGTATAAATTGAAGTTAAAATGAATGTCCCCAAAAAGAAATCTGGCAGGGTTGCGTGAAGCCATCGATGGATCGAACCATATCCAATAGAGTCGATTCTCCGTTCCTGAAACCCCGTCTGATTTGAGGCTGCTTCCTGGTGGAGTCCATTGAGAGGGACTATGTCATTTTTTTTAAGATAGTCTAGGAATTCCCGGTAAGGGTATTTTCACCTCCTCGATCATGATCGAAGAACCTTAATGGCTTTCCAGTTTTGTTTTTCTACCTTCATGTCTGAATTCTTTGAACTTTTCAAAAGCTTTCAGACTTATGTATCATGAATACCACATACCATACCTAGACAGATCATCGGTAAAAGGTGAATGAAAGTAGACAAATTGCCTCTAGCCGGCACATCGAATGGGGCCGCACACATCAGTATTACTAAGGCAAGGAGATCTGTGGCCTTCTCCGCATGGTCAACAAAAGGGAGTTTAGTTCATTTTGCCTTGAAGACAGATCACAGTTTGGATATGACTCAAAAGTCAATGACTCAATAGCCCATTTTTTCTCCGAATTTGTATGACCTATCTTCTGCTATATGACCTAATCTCGGGGCCATAGATATCTGTCGTTTGGACTATTCCCTTAGGGTCGTTTGGCATTCACGTTTGCTCGAATAATGAGCATACCTCTAGAAGCGACCTTCCTTCTTGATGCTTTGGGTGGCAGGTAAAGTGGGCAGTCCGCTTCCAATGGCCGGTCGCTGTTGCAATGGAAACACTTTCCTTTGCCCAATCGAACCTTCTTCTTCGGTTCGTGCCTCTCTTTCTTCTTTGATCCTTGTGCTACCTTTTGCTTTTTTCACAGACTTCCTTTTTTTCCACTTAAGACATTTCTTTTGGAAGAAGATCCGTTCCATAGCAATAACTGACCTTTACGAACCTTTCATAGAAAGCTTCCAGCGGTAACCCAGCATATTTCATCAACTCGTGCCAAAATGGGAATTCTGAAAGTTTATGCATGTGGTAATCTGATGAATTGCCATATGCATTCAGTCACAGGATTGCGAAATAATATCATTCTGAAAGTCCAAGGTCCAACTTCACACCGAAGCTTCTCAAGGCTCTTCCATGTCCTGATCATTGTCAGACAGTTGATCTTGGACTGACTAGAACCACCAAAATCACGCATCTTAGCCTTCCTTAAAAAAGTCGTTTCTGTGACTTGATATATGGCTGACGCGACTCTGGTTCACAACACACAATCATCCTGCACGGTGGAGCCAAACCAATCTGGCGAGCCAGTCCCCCGATATCTTCATGTTGGCGCCCTAGAAAAGAGCTCATCAGACCATCGAGAACCAAACCACATGTCAGTATCACATGGCCTTACTTGATCCTCGCTGCAAAAATACCATCTTTTACCACCCAGAGAGCTCTACTCGTTCACGTGGAAAAAATGGACGAGCTGTAAGGTGGGCAGGCGTCCTGGTCCAAAACATGTGTTAACTTCTCTGAACCAAACAATTTTCTGATTAGTTCCTGAGCCAATCTTTATAATTGCAGGTCAGTCAGCCTCTATGTGTGTCTAGGATACGATGACCAACCCATTGGGCAATTGGACGCAGACATTTTCCAAATGTAGAGACAGTCAAAAATTCTAGTTAGATACTGTTAAATTTTAGACTTGCACCAATTTCGTTTAGCGGCATATTTACTCTTTTTAAACCACCCCACATTAGCTCTCACTATCTTTCTCGGGATCCCTACACTCCCTCTCGCTAGAGAATGGCGAAAATCTCGACGGATTTTGAAATGATTTCTAGGGGTGGTGCAGGTTCTCAACCAACTGACTCAATCACACTCACTAACAGTGATTTGTGATGGGTTACCGCCAATGAGTGACAACTTTTCTTGTTCAATGATTCTCTATTCATGGTGCACCCAAACTTGGTCTCAATCATGAATTCTCACCTATCTGACGAATATTCGATCCAACTCCTTAGATTAAGTCAGACCCCACCATTTGCATAGACTGGGTTCCTAATTGGGTCTCTCACCATATCCGGGTAATATGAAGCCCAACTCATCCTCCAGCCCATAGCACTCCAGGCCTAATTAGACATAACGGTCTGCGTACTATCCACAACTCGCGTGTGCAGAGCTGAAAGAACACGAGCGAGAAGTGATATCCAAGAGTGACACAAGAACAATCACCACCCCGGAGAAGGGCCCACGCCACACCGATCCATACACAACTATGGTTGGAAGACCTCGGAAACTTACAATCTTCTTCCTCCTACAAGCAGAAGAAATTAGACCTCCTCACAAACGGTCTTCATTAAACTAGACTTGATCTTCTAGTCAATAACCAAGTTATGACAACAACCCACAGTAGGACACTGGAGTCTCAGGCAATACCCAGGATATCATTGCACACCTCCAGATCTAGAAAACATAGTATCAACAGATACAATACCGGCCAGGTAAGTCCGACGACCAGGGATGAGACAGCGAAATATCGCCGTTAAACTCGTACCAAAGAACCGCCATCAAGGAAACAAAAATCAGAGTACGCTTTCCAATTAAAAAACCATCGGTCGTCTCCACACAAAAAAACAAAAAAAAAAATGTGCAAACTTACCTTAGACACCCAAATTGTTGAGTCAGAACCAATTGGGTTAAGCCCGACAATCCAACTCTAACCTCTTGAAGCCTAAATAATAGCGTCTTGCATTGATCGTGACTCGATCTTGACCCAGACTTAAATCCTATTCCACAGGCTAGCGTTCCAAAAATTTTACAACGACAATTGTTTATCCCATCTAACCACTCTTGAAAATATCAGAATTTGACCCAAACACCGCTTCGACCTCAATTGAAGCTGCCCCAAGCCCGAACCCAGATTCATGAATATGTCTTTAGATCTGAAATTCTCAAATTTTGACCTAAAATAACTATTCCATAAACTTACCTAAAACTTCTTACCTAAGTTTAGGCGTTTCATAAACAAAATATGCACAATAACATCCTAGGGTTTCAGGATCTAGGTTTGCAGAAAGTCAAGCTTCTGAAGGTTTCACCCCTGATTTAAGGAACACCGAAACCACACGCGCCACAAACACCAAGCACACCAAATACAACAATACATCTAAACAAACACACACACATCGAACCCATGGGAAGAAGGAGCACCCTATTAAAACCACCATTCTTCGATTCCCTTCAATTGACCGAGAAAAAACAAACGGGCCAGGGACGCTTAACAGGAACATCAATAAACATTCAATACTACAAAACAGTATAGATCTATGATTCATATATCTATATACAAATTTACGATCTAACCATGGCATATGTTTGGCATAATCTCATGTAGCATAATCATGCATGTGGTTCAGATCTAAATTATCACATATATTCTGAAAAATTAGACTTTAATTTGACGTCTACATCCAAAATAAATTCTAATCTAGAACATTATGTTAGAACCTATTCTACAACTAGTCACTTATCGTGCATCTATCATATCTCATATGATATTGTAACATTAAATAAGTTTTATTTGCTGTTTATAGATGTTATTATACACTTATAATTATCAGAAAACAGTAAATAAGAAGATCGTAAAATATGATTTAAATCACATTAAATCAAAGACAAGCAAAACATTCTATAGAACTATTCGTATACTAGGAACTAGTCATGCATAATCTTATGCTTCTTAGATCCAAAATTCATTTAATTTTATTTTTCCTTGATTGCAGATGCTGATCACATTCACTGTGCATCTGAAATCACGTTATTTCTTTAATTAAATAAAATTAAAATCAAGGCTAAACTATTTTTAAGAACCTGGCTCGGAACACTTGAAGGAAATCCTGATTACCTGACAGGTTCGTTAGATCTGATCAGATCAAGAGACATAATTTCAAAATTTTCTCTCTTAGATCTACGTCAGATAGGGATGCTTCAGATTGATTTCTCTATTTGATTGTAAAAAAATTCAAAGAAAAGGATAAAATTAAATCACATGTCAATTTACCTGAATGGGTAATCTATTCCCTGTTGATGATCCTGTTTGCAGCGGAAAGTTTGGATCAAGCCACGCAAGCGCTGGCCTCTACGGATCCACTCGCTGATCTGGAGATCTTCTTTTCTCTATTTCACGCCTCCAAAAAATAGATCTGGATTGATCTGGAGGATCTTCACAAACTCGCTTTTGAAGATCTGCAGTCGTTTCGCAGAGCGCAGCCTTTCTTCTTATTGATCTCCTTTTTCTTGCATTCTAAATTCGCACCATCCAAATCCAAAACACTTTTGGTAGCGGTGGAGGCAAGGGGAGATGAGTATATGGCGTGTGAGAAGGGGGAGATAGGCAGCCTTGGGGCGTGGAAGGATTTGCTTCATCTCTCTCTTTTTAAATGGGTTATTTTCTATCACATATGTGTATTTAGTGTCTGTGATACATCCTTTGAGTTAATGGTAATGATAATTCATATTTTCAAGAGTTGAAAATTTAAGACATGAATAATCATTATTAACTCATAAAATGCTCCCGACCATAGGATCATCACGAGGATGGTGATTGATCCGGAAGGTTGGTGTACAATCGCTTCTCTTTAGTAGATGAGTCTTGAGTCTACGGTGTGGAGACACCGGAGCGAGAGTACAGGTACTCGTTAGAGAACGAGGGCACTGAGCGTGACCACCTCGAGTAGTCATTAGGAAGTCTACCTTCTCGTCAATGACTGACTCGATGCTGCAGTAGTGTGTCTGGTTCTTTGACCTGAGGATGCATCGGCAGTTCACCTTGAGGGTGTTATAGTTTGACTACACCATTACTCGGTCTCCTAGCCATATGGAACCCTGAGGTGTATGTTGGCTATAGCATGTTCATTGTAGGAACTGGATTGCATCAAGATGGAATCTATCTACCTCGGTGGTAGAGGAGCAGCCCTATGATGATCATGAGAATCAAGTCCAGAAGCCCATGGCCATGGCAGAGTGAAATAATAGAAAGAGTTTCTATTTAGATTTTCACATTGGACTTGAATCGAATGATTACATCATATGACAGAACTAGGGTTTGACGAGTTCACCTTAACCCTAATCTGATCGGGGCTCAAGATAGAAGAACTTAATCACACAGGTAGCTGCACCAAGAGGTTCGCATTCAGCTCTGATGGGTTGCCACCATATACTGCTAGGTGTCACTGGTGGATTTTGGGAGCAATTAGAATGATTTAGATGATCGATCATTCTAGCTGTTCGAATCAGAAGAGTTCTGATCCATCGAAAGGAGTTTCGATGATGTCGATGATAGAGATCATGACATATCCCATTACCATACAGAACTGAACCTAACTGGGTCACACAAACAAGGGTTTGAATCTGGTGATCATCAATTGAACTGATCCTAGTTCAATTGATCTGAATGAGATTCAATTAGGTTCAAGGAAAATCGTGCTAGCACTCGATTGAACCTAACGTTCTTCTTTTACTATCATAAATAAGTTGTCCTGACTGAGCCAAAGGAGTTTGTGCTCAATCAGAGGCCTTCACTATGGTCTGACTGGAGGTTGTCCAAGTCAGAAAAGGTTGTCTTATTTTGTAAGACATTACCTGCCATTTTTGGTCACCTGCCATTTCTTGTTCTTTGACTTTGGTCAAAAGTCTGACCTTTGACTGGTCAAATGTTGACCATTGACACTTTGACTTTTGACCACATGTCATGCACCTATTGGAGAGCTGGTGGGGGCCTTGTCCCCCTGCCAGAACCTGGCAAGGAGGAGGGCGCACGCCACCCTTGGCGTGTGCCCAAGTTGGAGGCGCCTAGGAGTCCTTGTTGGACAAGGACTCCATCTCCTTTTTGGATTCCAATTAGAGTTCTCCTAAGAACCAACTTTGACTGGTCTTAGGCACCCTCTAAGGAGGAATCCAGGGGACTCTATTCCCACCAATCAGATTTAGATCTGATTTCACAAAGGGTTGTGATTGGTTGGGAAGAAGAGGAGTTGGATCACGCTTAGTCTATAAATAAGACCCTGCGCCCAACTCAAAAAATAATCAAGAAGCAATTTCCCACGCCCCAAGGCTGCCTCTCCTCCTCCTTTCTCCATGCCATACTCTCTTCTCCCCTTGCTCTCCACGTCCAAAAGAGTTTTGGATTTGGTTGGTGCGATTCAGATCAAGAGAAAGGCGATCAAAAGCAAGAAGGCTGCGCTGCTGCAAAGGACGACTGCAGATCTTCAAAAGGAGTTTTGAAGATCCTCCAGATCAGATCCAGATCTGATTTTTGGAGGTGTGATAGAGAAGAAGAGGATCTCCAGATCCAAGCCCGAGTGGATACCGGTAGAGGCCAGGCGCTTGCGTGGCTAGATCCAGAACCTTCCGCTGCAAACAGGATCATCAACAGGGTAATAGGATTACCCAAATTCAGGTAAATTAAATTTGATTTAATTTATCCTTTTATTTTAATTTTTATTAAATAATAAGAATCAGATCTGAAACATCCCAAGATCTGATACAGATCTAAGAGAAAAATTTTTGAAATATATCTCTTGATCTGATCAGATCTGAACGAACCTGGTCGGGAAATCAGGATTCTAACAGTCAACCTAGAGCTGGGACCTAACTGACTCATACCTCACCTAATAGTTATTGGTGATGGATTAGCCAATGAGTGGATAACTCTTGTCTAATGATTCTCTAATTATGGTGCATCCAAACTTAATCTCTAATTCATGAATCTCACCGTTCCTGGAATATTGATCCATTCCTTAGTTAAGTCGGATCCACCATTTGCATAGATTGGATTTTTAATTGGGTCTCTCACCATATCCAAAATATTGAGCCCAATCCATCCTTCAGTCTGTAACATCCAATGCCTAATAGATATGGTTGCATCTTTTCGGTGCAATTGAACCACTGTGACCAGTCGAGAATAATTAACAATGGAAAGGGCCCGCATATCTACAATGGTGGAATACCTTAGACTTAATCTTTTCTTAGGAAGATTTGATTTAGATCTCTTTAAACTTGACTTACAATAGCCATAATAATTATGACTAACCTAGTGGCATGGGTTAGCTCGAATTGTTAACCACCTTAGCTCAGGACTGGATCAACAAATATGGCTAGGTAAGTGAGACCGATGGAAGGGATATGCCATTAACTCAACAAGAATGCATTCGAGTCGAGTAGCTTCCAATTAAAAATCAGTCAGTCGTATCTGCTAGACTTACCTTAGACACCAAATTATTGAGCCAGAACCAATCAGGTTAGCCTACAATCCAGACTCTAACCACTGAGCCTAATTAGGTCTTAGCTTGATCAATCACTCATGTGATTCGATCTTGACCCAGACTTAATCCTATTAGGCTGGTCAATTTAAGCACTCTTGATCCCATCTAACCAACTCTTGATTTGGTTTGATCAACTGCTAGACCTAATTGAGCTATCCAAGCTCGAACCCAATTTTATGAATATATATTAAATCTAAAAATTTTTAATTTTTAGATTTAACATATTTCATAATCTTAATTCTTAATTAAGTTTAGGGTTCATAAATAAAATATGTAAATAAAATTCTAGGATTTCAGGATCTAGGATTTTGCAGAAAATAAGTTTTAGGTTTCTGATTAAGGACGAATGCGTAGCATCCTTACACATCATAAGAACATCCCATTGAATGAAATGAGAGGACATTTAAATCCTACTTTATTCTTATGACTGGACGGCCAAGGGGAATGTCTTAATCAAAAATATGAAAACTATAAAACTAGTTAGATCTACATCATATATCTCATATATAAAAATTGATCTAACTATAAACATGTTTTGCATACATCTTCATGTATCATATCATGCATGTTTTCAAGATCTAAATTATCTCATAATTATCTAAAAAAATAAATTTAAATTGATCATATCAAATTAAAATTTATTCAAGATAATTATGTAGAACTATTTTACAACTAGTCTAAACATGCATTCATCATATCTCATATGAACAAAAATTAAATAATTTTATTTTCTATTTTTTAGATTTTATTATAATATTTATAATATAAAAATAGTAAATAAATAGATCTAAAAATTATAACTTAATCAAATTAAATTATGATCATGCTAGACTATACATAGAATAATTCTATTCTACAACTAGTCTTGCATCTTATACAACTTAGATCTAAATTATTTAATTTTTTTATTTTTTTTTAATTTTAGATCTAATTATATCTCATATAACATCTAAAATTACCTAATTATTAGATTAAAATAAAATTAGATTTAATAAAAAATGCAACCTAGCTCTGATACCGGTTGAAGGAAAAATCTATTTTTCCATATCAGGTTCATTCAGATCTGATTGGATCAAGAGAGATATTTCAAAAATTTTTTTCTTGGATCTAGATCAGATCTGAGACTTTCCAAATCTAATATTATTGATCTAATAAAAAAAATAAAATAAATTAAAGAATAAATTAAATCTAATTTAATTTATCTTGTTGAGGATAATCTGATTACCTTGTGATGATCCTAATATCTATCTGAGGTTCTGGATCTAGCTATGCTAGTACCTGGCCTCTACTAGTATCCACTCGGATAGGATCTGAAAATCTTCTCTTTCTTTATCACCTCTTTAAAAATTAGATCTGAATCTGATTTTGAAGATCTTCAAAACTCCTTTCGAAGATATGAGTTGTCTCTTGCAGCAGTGCTACCTTCTTTCTTTTCTTGTCGCCTTTCTCTTGCTTGGATCGCACCAAACTAAAGCCCAAAAATTCTTGAAAATGGGTAGGAGAGAGAATACTTGAAGATGGCATGGAGGAAGGAGAGGGTCAGCCTTGTGGCATGGGCAATGGATCAAGCTTCTTAGATCTTGGTGCAGATATAATTTTTAATAGACCCTAGTACGGCATGCAGTGTTAGATCATCTTAGCGAATCACGACCTTTTATGCAATCTAATAAGTGGTAAAAATATACTAATAAAAGTATTAAATTATAAAATAAATTAATCTATTTTTTTAGAAATTAATACTTTTATTAGTCTTATGTAGGAAAGAAGGCCACCAATGTGAAGATCTTATTTTTCTGGTTCAGATTAAATAAATTTTAGGCAAAACGGACTTCAAACGAGCCCAAAATTATTTTTTTTTTAAAAAAAAACTAGTTCGATTCAAATCGGTTCAGAAAATTGGTTCAGTGGTTCAGCTCAGTTCGATCGCAACAGCAGATCGACCCACCGATGCAACGCTGATGTCAGGATGACGTCAGCATTTTTTGCGATGCACGGTGGACCAACAGGAGGGCATTTCGAGAATTTCACAGCGAAAAAAGTGCTTCGATTGGCTGAAGAATGCGGTGATCCACGCAACATCGGGCTCGTGCATGGTCTACAGAGGGCAATTTGAAAATTTTGTCTGATCCAACGAGTGGCTTTCACTGAAACTTGATCGAACGGTCGAAATGAATGCATTGATGGACGGCATCCGTAGCTCCCGATCGAGATCCAACGACTGAGATTCATCCTGACGTTAAACTAAAGATCAGAAGGCCTCTTTCTGTGCGATCGAACGGCCCAGATTCAATCCAACGGTTGATCTAATGGCTGGCATGAAATCCGACTTGATCTGGGTTATTTTAAGGGGTTTTTAAGTGGTTTTTGGACCGTTTGATCAACATCTAACGGGCAAAATTACCCAGATCTTAATTTGAGTTGTTTTAGGAGTCTTAAACCTAATTTTTGATGAATTTTGGAAGGAAATCAATCTCTTGATCTATAAAAACCTACTGTTGTCGTGAAAAATATCAGAGAGACAGAGAGAGAGATAGAGAAAGAGAGAAGGAAAGTTAGAGAAAAAGAGAAAAAGAGGAAAAGGGAGAGAGTTAGAGAAATAAAGAAAAATAAAAAGAAAAAGAGAGGAGAGAGGTAGAAAGAGAAGAGTGATTTGTGAGAGAAAGAAAAAGATTTTTCTTCGACAATCAAGATATCGATCAAGGAGCCTCTTCTTCTTCACCAAGTTCTCCACACCAAGAGCAACGGACAATCAATTTCAGCAATCAAACAGTCTAATTTCTCTATGCTTTTTATTTTATTTACTATTTTTGAATTTGTTATCATGAACTAAATTTTATTTTACTAAGGCTAAGGTGTAGCCACTCTTTTGATGCAATATTCAGTGTGATTATTTTTAAATTTTATTCATGAGGAGTATATAAATCTGATCTTAATGCTTTTAGATTACTGGCCATCTTCTAATTGATCTGATGAACATAGATGTTACGGACCAAGTACATCTATGTTAATGCTTCTTGATTATATACCTTGTATTATGAATCAAATTAGAATTCATATGCATGCGGAAATTTTAGTGCGCTTTGGACGCAGCGTATTTTAATTAGAGGGTTTCACAAAACTTAATGCATTAATATTTATTTAAATTACACCTGGACCAAAGGATAATTAATAAATATTAATAGTTTTGCTATGCCTGGACCAAAGGATAGTGAATAAATTAGGAGACTCCACCATCACATGAAATAAAATTAATCTAAAAATCTGAATATTGTATTGACTGAGTTGGTGAACCGATTGCCTTAGTAATCCATTGCTCTTGAGTTTAAAACCCTAATAATTTACACTCTCTCTATTTTCTTAAAAAAAATTTTTAATTATTTTTTATTTTATTCTTTAATTTCTTATTCTCATAAATCGATCTTCTAAATAAAGCATAGGAAAGAGCTTTTCAGTACTTATTTTTCAATCCTCTAGGGATGATACTCTACTCATTCACTTTATTACTTGATCGACTGGTGCACTTGCCATAGCTATAAATTAGCATGCATCAAGTTTTTGGCGCCGTTGCTGGGGATTGTGTCTAAAACAATATTGAAATTTTGATCCTAGCTTTACTTTAGAAATTTATTTTTAATTTTTATTATTTAAAAAAAAATTATTCAAGTGCATGACACGTACTGGACATAGTAACTTACTACCTTTAGATCCAGAAATTGAAAGGACCATTAGAAGACTACAATAAGAAAGAAACATGGCAGCTGAAGATCCTAACGACATCAATCTAGGATTGGATATGGCGACCGAAGGACAGCATGAAGCTATTCGACCAGTACATCATCCATTAAATGATTACATCACACCATCTGTAGCCGATGCAGCTTCGAGCATCAGGAGACCGCCTGTACGAGCAAACAACTTCGAAATAAAATCGGACGATGATCCAGATGATTCAATCAACTGTCCAATTCAGTGGACACGTGCATGATGATCCGAATGCCCATATTTCTAATTTTCTTGAACTTTGTGATACTTTTAAAATTAATGGGGTGTCGGATGATGCTATTAGATTAAGGTTATTTCCTTTCTCTTTATGGGACAAAGCTAAGAGTTGGCTTCATTCTCTTCCTACAGGTTCTATCACAACTTGGGATGTCCTAGCCCAAAAATTCTTAGCCAAGTACTTTCCACCTTCCAAGACTGCTAAGATGCGCAACGATATCACTTCCTTTATGCAGATGGACATGGAGACACTATATGAGGCTTGGGAGCATTTCAAGAAACTACTGAGGAGATGTCCACATCATCAACTATCTGTATGGCTTCAGGTACAAACTTTCTATAATGGTTTATCTCCTACTAATCATTCTATGATTGATGCAGCAGTAGGAGGAACCATTAACCAAAAAATGGAGGAAGAAGCCTTTCGATCTGATCGATGAGATGGCATCAAATAGCTATCAATGGCAGATAGAAGCGCATGATGCCAAAAAGACTAGCAGCTGTGCAGGGAGTAGATTGCGTGCCAACCTTATTAGCTGAAATTACAGCCCTTAGAGCCGAAGTCAACAACTTAAAGGGAACAGCTATGCATGTTCAGAGCATTACTTGTGACCTGTGTGGAGGAGGACACGATACGAGCAATTGCCAGACAGGTAATCCTTTTGCTAAAACAACTGATACAGCTAATTATATTGGTAATTTTTTCAGGCCGCAACAAAATAATCCCTACTCCAACACATACAATCAAGGGTGGAGGCAGCACCCAAATTTCTCATGGAGTAATCAAAATGCAGCACAACAGCCACCCCCGAGGATTCCAAGTACCTGAAAAGAAGTCCAACATGGAAGAGCTGATGGTCAAATTTATGCAAAACCAAGAAGCAACTATAAAAAATTTGGAAGCCAAACTTAGGCAGGACCAAACAGCAGCAATTCAAAACTTGGAGATGCAAATAGGTCAAATGGCTAAAGATAATCTCCGAGAGACCTCAGGGATCCTTGCCCAGCAACACGGAGACCAATCCAAGGGAGCAAGTCAATGCTATCACCCTAAGAAGTGGTACAAAGCTGGAGGAGCCACATCAGAAGAATGAGACTGAAGAGCCAACTACAAATAAGGAACCATCAACTAAAATTCGTCAGTCACCAAAACAACCAGCAGATGGATGGTCTCCAGGTATATAGTTTGCTGATCCAAATGTGAAGCCCTACGTGCCACCACTACCATTCCCAGAGAGACAAATACAGCATCCAGATAAGGAATTTTCTAACTTTTTCAAAATTTTAAAGAATTTACATATTAATATTCCTTTTGTAGATGCTATTACTCAAATGCCCAGGTATGCCAAGTTTCTCAAAGAAATCTTAACAAATAAGAAAAAGCTGAAGGAGCATGAGAGAATAAATTTGAATGAAGAATGCTCAGCAATACTTCAAAATAAATTACCACAGAAGTTAAAAGATCCAGGGAGTTTTACTATCCCCTGCATTATTGGTGATTGTAGTTTTGATAAAGTTTTATGTGATTTAGGAGCAAGCATTAATCTCATGCCTTTTTCTATTTTCAGGAAGCTGGGTCTAGGAGAACCAAAGCCTACCACTATTACTCTTCAATTAGCCGATAGATCCATTAAATATCCAAGAGGTATAGTGGAGGATGTCTTGGTAAAGGTAAACAAGTTTATTTTTTCTGTTGATTTTATTGTTCTTGATATGAAAGAAGATTATGATGTACCCCTTATTTTAGGAAGACCCTTTTTAGCTACTGGAGGAGCTTTAATAGATGTTCAATAAGAAAAATTAATTCTTAGAGTCCAAGATGAACAAGTTACTTTTAATGTTTTCAAAGATACTAAACAAACTGATGATAATCAAACTTATTTTCTAATTGATATTATTGACAATCCATTATATGAGAATTCTGTAGAAAATAGGTTTGAGACTATAAAAGCTGAGCAATGTCAAATTGAAAGAGGACTCAATCAAACATGAAAGTATTCCAATTGAAGTGGCACCAGATTGATCCACTTTAGAACTCAAAGAAAGTCAAGCTGAAGACTATAAATCAGAACTACTAGATAGGTTATTTCTTTTCTTTTTAGTTTTGATCATTTTTTTTTTTATTTTTCAGTAATTTGTTGTTGCTCTTTTACTGCTCTGGTGTGTATTTTCAATTTTGCAGAAAAATCAATGAGAGCTCAAGCAAAATTTCAAAGCTCCAAAGAACCAGACTGAACCAAATCAGGTGTATTCCTTCCTATCCTTTATTGCACCCTTTATTTTTCTTTCTCCTTTAAGACAATGTAGAATAAGTTAAAAAAAAAAAAAAACCATGTGTCAAGAAGAAAATCTTGAGCAAGATAGACTGGACAAGTGATAAAAGATAGAATTATTTGCTAATGAATGTAACGAGTTAAAGAAGTAGATTATTTGGTCAACTTTTAGCAGCCTACTTAGGTCATTAAAAGACTATTAGCACTTTCTGATTGCACATGCACACTAACAAGGCAAAGTAGGTATTGATTATAAGACCAACTGGGGATTCAATTATCACTAAAAATTGATAAATATACATTCTAATCAAAGAAACTTGAATTTAAGGAAAGAGCTACCTGCCTAAAAATAAAGTGCAAAAGATAGAGTATATGTGGATTGCCCAAAGCCTAGTAACTGGGTCTCTGCACCTAGGTCAAGTGTGGAAATTCATGTAAAACGGTGAAGGAAAGGCCAGGATGCTCAGCAAAAAAAAAAAAAGGGGGGAAGGTAGTGTGAAAGCTACCTTAATTCATGAGTATAAAATTGAGAATGTATAGAAAATTGACCAAAATAGGTGATAAGAGAAGATACTTTTATTCTTTTAATTTAATACTGAAATGCTAAAGTTAGTCATCACGAACATAAGTGCTATAGATCTTTGATGTACTCTAAGAAAGTTTTTAATTGTATTGACTGAAAAATTTGCTTCTGAAGCTCAATGCTTAGTTAGCAGTATTTTCTAAACTTTTTGACCTTTAATCCTAGATTTTATCTTTATGATGGATAATCTTATTGAAATATGGTATTAAATAAAATATTGCTAAGGGACTAGCAATGACTAAGTTGGGGGGTGTGATAAGTGGTAAAAATATACTAATAAAAGTATTAAATTATAAAATAAATTAATCTATTTCTTTAGAAATTGATACTTTTATTAATCTTATATAGGAAAGAAGGCCACCAATGTGAAGATCTTATTTTTTTGGTTCAGATGAAATAAATTTCAGGCAAAACGGACTTCAAACGAGCCTGAAATTGAATTTCAAAAAAAAAAAATCGATTCGGTTCAAATCGGTTCAGGAAACCGGTCCAGCGGTTCGGCCTGATTTGATCATAATAGTAGACCAACCCGCCGATGCAATGCTGATGTCAGGATGATGTCAGCATTTTTTGTGGCGCACGGTGGACCAATAGGAGGGCATTTCGAGAATTTCACATCAGAAAAAGCGCTCCGATTGGTTGAAGAACGCGGTGGTCCATGCAACACCAAGCTCGCGCATGGTCTATAGAGGATAATTTGGGAATTTTGTCTAATCCAACGGGTGGCTTTCACTGAAACTTGATCGAACGGTCGAAATGAAGGCACTGATGGACGGCATTCGTAGCTCCCGATCGAGATCCAACGGCTGAGATTCATCCCGACATTAAACTAAAGATCAGAAGGCCTCTTTCTGTGCGATCGAACGGTCCAGATTCAATCCAACGATTGATCCAATGGGTGGCATGAAATCCGACTTGATCTAAGTTATTTTAATGGGTTTTTAAGTTATTTTTGGACCGTTTGATCAACATCTAATGGGCAGAATTACCCAGATCTTAATTTGAGTTGTTTTGGGAGTCTTAAACCTAATTTTTGATGAATTTTGGAGGGAAATCAATCTCTTGATCTATAAAAACCTACTATTGTCGTGAAAAATAAAATCAGAGAGAGAGAGAGATAGAGAAAGAGAGAAGGGAAGTTAGAGAAAAAGAGGAAAAGAGAAAAAGGGAGAGAGTTAGAAAAATAAAGAAAAACAAAAAGAAAAAGAGAGGAGAGAGGTAGAAAGAGAAGAGTGATTTGTGAGAGAAAGAAAAGGGTTTTTCTTCGACAATCAAGACATCGATCAAGGAGCCTCTTCTTCTTCGCCAAGTTCTCCACACCAAGAGCAACGGACAATCAATTTCAGCAATCAAACAAGTCTAATTTCTCTATGCTTTTTATTTTATTCGCTATTTTTGAATTTGTTATCATGAACTAAATTTTATTTTACTAAGGCTAAGGTGTAGCCACTCTTTTGATGCAATATTCAGTGTGATTATTTTTAAATTTTATTCATGAGGAGTATATAAATCTGATCTTAATGCTTTTAGATTACTGGCCATCTTCTAATTGATCTGATGAACATAGATGTTATGGACCAAGTACATCTATGTTAATGCTTCTTGATTATATACCTTGTATTATGAATCAAATTAGAATTCATATGCATGCGGAAATTTTAGTGCGCTTTGGACGCAGCGTATTTTAATTAGAGGATTTCACAAAGCCTAATGCATTAATATTTATTTAAATTACACCTAGACCAAAGGATAATTAATAAATATTAATAGTTTTGCTATGCCTGGACCAAAGGGTAGTGAATAAATTAGGAGACTCCACCATCACATGAAATAAAATTAATCTAAAAATCTGAATATTGTATTGACTGAGTTGGTGAACTGATTGCCTTAGTAATCTATTGCTCTTGAGTTTAAAACCCTAATAATTTACACTCTCTCTATTTTCTTAAAAAAAAATTTAATTATTTTTTATTTTATTCTTTAATTTCTTATTCTCATAAATCGATCTTCTAAATAAAGCATAGGAAAGAGCTTTTCAGTACTTATTTTTCAATCCTTTAAGGACGATACTCTACTCATTCACTTTATTACTTGATCGACTGGTGCACTTGCCATAGCTATAAATTAGCATGCATCACAATCAGATCTAAATTTGATTGATGGGATGACATCATCTGATCCAATTAGATGAGAGCCCCTTTGAATCACCCTTAGATGGTGCCAAGATTGGTCAAAGACATGTCATTGGCGCCACCTAGGTAGAAACCCCGAAGCAACTGGAGTCCCATCTGTATGGGACTCCAGATGCTCTACCATGGGCGCACACCTCCCTAGGCATGCACCCCTTATCCATCTGCTTTTTAGTAGGTGGACTGATCCAAAAATTCTCTCCTATGGGTGCATGATGCATGGGCAAATGTCTAAGTGTCAAAGGTCAACGTTTGACCAAATGTTCGAAACAGAATTTAGCAGGTGACGAAAAATGATAGGTGTTGTCTCAAATTCATCTCATAAATTAAGATAATCCTTTTCTAATCTGGACAAGCTCCAGTCAGACCAAGTAAAGGTACCTGAGTGAGCCAAGACACATTTGGCTCAGTCAAGACAAACTTTAATGATAATTAAAGAAAAATATTAGGCTCCATCATGTGCTAGCATGATTTTCTTGAACCAAATTGAATCTAATTCAAATCAGTTAAGTTGGATTAGTCCAATTGATGATATCCAGATCAAAATTCTTATTTCTATGATCTAGTTAGGTTCAGTTTCGTATGGTAATGAGATATGTCGCGATCTCTATCATCGACATCATCGAAACACCTTTCGATGGATCAGAACTTTTCTAATTCAGTCAACTAGTATGATTGATCATCTAAATCATTCTAATTGCTCTCAAAATTCATCAATGACATCTAGCAGCATATGGTGGCAATCCATCAAAGCTGAAAATGAATCTCTCAGTGCAGTTATTTATGTGATTAAGTTCTTCTATCTTGAGCCTCGACTGGATTAGGGTTGAGGTAATCTCGTCAAACCCTAATATTGGTCATATGATTAATCATTCGATTCAAGTCCAATGTGAAAACCTTAGTAGAAACTCTTTCTATTATTTCACTCTGCCATGGCCATGGGCTTATGGACTTGATTCTCATGATCATCATAGGGCTTCTCCTCATCTATCGAGGTAGATAGATTTCCTATTGGTGCAATCCAATTCCTACAATGAATATGCTATAGTCAACATACACCTCAGGATTCTGAATGGCTAGGAGATCGAGTCATGGTGTAGTCAAACCATAACATCCTCAAGGTGAACTGCTGATGCACCTCAGATTAAAGAACCAGACACACAACTATAGCTTCGAACCAGTCATTGATGAGAAGGTAGACTTCCTAATGACTGCTTGATGTGGTCACGCTCAATGCCCTCATTCTCTGACGAATACTTATTGTACTCTCACTCTAGTGTCTCTACACCATAGACTTAAGACTCATCGACTATAAAGAAGCGATTGTGCACCAACCTTCCAGATCAATCACCATCCTCATGATGATCCTACGGTCAGGAGCATTTTATGAGTTAATAATAAAAATTCATGTCTTAAATTTTCAACTCTTAAAAATAAGAACTATCATTGCCATTAACTCAAGGGATGTATCACAGATACTAAATACACATTGTAATAGAAAATAACCCATTTTATTATTTATAGTCAAAATTATAATTTTGCCCTTAGAAGTGTATAACAAGTGTCAGCCAATTTTGGCTTCTAGGGCACACATATCTAACATCTACCAGTGTCCACTCAGGCAGAATCTGGAGGTCTTCTCCTTCTGAATCACCTCTTCAAGAATTAGATCTGGATCTAATCTTGAAGTTCTTCAAAACTTCTTTTGAAGAAGCAGCAGTCGTCTCTTTCAACAGTGTTGCCTTCTTCCTGATCTAGGTGTCTTTCTTCCATGGAAGGTACTTGAACCCTTACTCAACTCCTTGGGCATGGAGAGGAGAGAGAGAGGATCAGATGGGGCATGGAAGAGAGAGAGAGGCAGCTTTGGGGCATGAAAATTATGCAGACATTTTAACCCTAAGCGCAGATAGGGTTTAAATAGATCTTGCTACGCCAAGCAATGCCACATCATCCCGATCAATCAGAGACCTTCATTTAATCAGATCTAAATCTAATTGATGGAATGATGTCATCTAATCCAATTAGATAAGAGTCCCTCAAAAATCTACATAGGTGGCACTAAGACTAGATAAAGCAAAACTCTTTGGCACCTAGGTATTTAAACCCATCAAGAAACCCTGGAGTCCCATCTGTATGGGATACCATCCCTTATCCATATGGGGTACATGCCTAGGATGGTGTCTGCCCTCTCTCTTACCTCTTTTAGTAGGGGGACAAGAGCCCCAGGTGTTCTCCTATAGGTGCATGACACATGGCCCTATGTCCAAGTGTCCAGGGTCAACTGTTGACCTATGTCCGAAAATAGGAATTAACTGATGATAGAAATTGGCAGGTATTATCTTAAATCCATCTAATTAATTAAGATAATCTTTTTCTAATTTGGACAAGCTCCAATCAAACTAAGACAAGGTTTCTGAGTGAGTCCAAATAAATTTGGCTCAACCGAGATGAACCAAAATGATTATAAAAGAAGAATGTTAGGCTCAATCATATGCTAGTATGATTTTTTTGAACCTAATTAGATCTAATCCAAATCAATTGAACTAGGTTAGTCTAATTGATGACATCCAGACCCAAACTCTTATTTGTGTGATCCAATTAGTTTTAATTCTATATAGTAATGAGACATGTAGCGATCTCTATTATCGACATCATCAAAACACCTTTCGATGGACCAAAACTTTTTTGATTCATACAATTAGAATGAACGATCATCTAAATCATTTAGATTACTCCCAAAATCTATCAGTGACATCTAGTAGTATATGGTGAAAATCCATTAGAATTAAAAGTGAACCTCTCGGTGTAGCTACTTGTGTGATTGGGTTCTTCTATCTTAAGCTCTGACAGGATTAGGGTTAAGGTGAACTTGTCAAATCCAATATCCGTCATATGAATTAATCAATCGATTTGGGTCCAATGTGAAACTCTAATAGAAATTCTTTCTGTCATCTTTACTCTACCATGGCCATGGGCTTAAGGACTCAATCTCATGATTATCATAGAGATGCTCCTCATCTATCGAGGTAGATAGATTTTCTATTGATGCAATCTAATTCCTACAATAAACATGCTATAGCCAACATACACCTCAAAATTTCAAATGGCTAGGAGATCGAGTTACGGTGTAGTCAAACTATAACACCCTTAAGGTGCACTGTCGATGCACCTTAAGTCAAAAAATCAGACACACCATTGCAGCATCGAGTCAGTCATTGACGAGAAGGTAGACTTCCTTATGACTGCTCGAGGTAGTCATGCTCAGTGCCCTCATTCTCTAACGAGTACCTATACTCTCGCTCTAGTGTCTCCACACCATAGACTCAAGATACATCTATCTTAGAAAAGCGATCGTACATCTATCTTCCAGATCGATCATCATCCTTGTGATGATCCTACGGTCGGGAGCTGTTTATAAGTTAATAATGAAAATTCATGTCTCAAATTTTCAACTCTTAAAAATATGAATTGTCATTATTATTAACTCAAAGGATGTATCACAGATACTTTAAATACATACTATGATAGAAAATAATATTTTTATTAATTTATAGTTAAAATTATAAAATTATCCTTAGAAGTGTATTACAAGTGTTTAGCCAATCTAGCTTCTAAGGCACACATCTAACAAACTTCCACTTGACCTAAAGCCAATTGGCTATAAATCAAAGTTCCATCTTCTCAAGGTGGGCTTCAATCTTTTGCTGGCTCAATGATTTTATTAATGGGTCAGTCGAATTGTCTGTAGTATTGACTCTCTTGACCTTGATGTATCTCTTCTCAAGATAATCGCGGATGAGGTGGTATCACCACTCGATGTGCTTGGATTTCTGATGAGACCACGACTCCTTAGCTAGGGCTATGGCACCATTATTGTCGCAGTATAGAGGGATGGCATCTGATGGCATCACTCCAAGCTTTGCAGTAAACTTCTTATACTAGAATACCTTCTTTGCAGCCTCCGATGTAGTGATGTACTCTACTTTCATAGTGGAGTCTACTATCACCGTCTGCTTGGAACTCTTTCAATTGATAGCTCCACCATTATAAATAAATAGACTTTCAGATATTGACTTTCGATCATCTATATAGGACATAAAATCTGAGTCTATGTACCCCTGGACCTGGAGTTCTTCATTATCAAAGACTAGAAACATATCCTGAGTCCTTCTCAAGTACTTAAGAATACATTTCACAGAAGTCCAGTGCTCTTCATTTGGATTTGACTGATACCTACTCGTGACACTCACAGCATGGGCAATATCAGGCATGTACATAGCATGGCAAACATGAGGCTCTCTATTGCTGAAGCATAAGGAATCTTGCTCATACATTCAATCTCCTCAGGTGTGCTAGGATACATCTTCTTGGAGAGATGAATGCCATGTTTGAAGCATACTAAATTCCTCTTTGAGTTTTTCATGCTAAACCTTTTCAGTACCTTCTCTATGTACATTTTCTATGAGAGATCTAGCATCCTATTTGGTCTATCTCTATAGATCTTAATTTCTAGAATAAAGGATGCCTCTCCTAGATCTTTCATAGAAAATTTCTTAGACAACCATATTTTGACTGTAGTCAACATGAAAATATTATTCTCAATTAGAAGGATGTCATCCACGTGCAGTATGAGAAAGACGACAGCGCTCTCACTGACCTTTTTGAAAACTCAAGGCTCCTCCTCGTTCTTGATGAATCCAAACGATTTGATTATATTATTGAAATGAGCATTTCAGCTTCGAAATACTTGCTTAAGTCCATATATGGACCTTTGCAGCTTGTCATTATCACTGGATGTGAAACCTAGCGATTGTTTCATATAGATATCTTCCTCAAGATAGTCATTTAAGAATGTCATTTTCACATCCATCTATCATATTTCATAATTAAAATAGGCTGCAACAGCAAGCAATGTGTGGATGGATTTGAGTATGGCTACTAACGAAAAGATATCCTGATAGTTAATGCCTTGGTGCTGACTATATCCTTTCCCTATGAGTCTTGCTTTGAATGTCTCTATATTTCCATCGGCACCTATCTTTTTCTTGAAGATCCATTTACACCCAATATATACTATACCTTCAGGTGGATCTATCAAGGTTCAGACTTGGTTCTAATGCATTAAGTCAATTTTTGACCTCATTGCCTCTAATCATTTTTCGAAGTTGATATCTGATATCGCCTTATCATAAGTTTTGAGATTATCACCATGAACCCCATTTTCTATGAGGAACATTTTCTCTATGTTTTTTGATATAGTACCTAAATATCTTTCAGGAGGATGGAAAATTCTACTTGATCTATGAGGTGGAGGAGGTAGCATCTAGGTTGGCTCATTCTGATTGGGTTCCATAGGTTTCTTAGCTCATTTCTCATTGGAGACTTTCTCCTCGAGTCTAATCTATCTTTCGATGCCATCATCTAGAATAAACTATTTTTCAAGAAAGATGGAAATAATATCCTAATGAATCTTTAGGATATCCAATAAACCAAGCTCTAAAGGACCTAGATTCTAATTTGTCCATTTGTAGTCTCTTGACATGGGCCGGGCAACCCTAAATTTTGAGATGACTCAGACTTGATTTCTTACCATGCCATATCTCATATGGTGTGGTAGGAATGGTCTTAGAGGAAACTCTATTCAGTAAATATATAAAGGTGGTGCTTCCAAATCTTGGGAGACTACAAATGGAGACTAGGACAGGAGTGGTCCTAGGATGAAGGTGGTGCATAGCCCTCCATAGGCTCGAGGTCTGGATGTTTGGGACCTTGCGGGGCTTGGTTGGAGCTTTGAAAACCTGGGACATAAGGTGGAGTGAGGAACCAAAGTTGGAAGATTGAAGACTGCAAAAAAGAAGCTTTCTGCAGGTTAGTCGGCTCTATTTCAGACTAGATCGGCTAAGTCTCAGAGCACAGGATAGATAGAAGATTGCATTCGAGACTGTAGGCATGGAATAGAAATTGGCCCAGCTCAGTCTGAAATTTAGTTGATTCAGTCTCAAGTTAGCCGGCCCAGTGTTGAGACTAAGCTAGCCTAGTGTGCAGGGAGAGTTACACGTGGGTTCTATTTGGGCTAGGATAGGGACTTATCCTAGGGGTCTTAAGGCCTAGTTTAAGAGGTTTTAAGGGGCTAACTCATGTGTGAGGATTTATGGTACTCCCAAGCCTTGGGAGGCCATGGGAGGAGTCAGGGGGTTGGCTCAAAGAAATCCAGGGGCTTGGTTGGTGCTTCAGAGACCTGAAACATAAGGTGAAGCAAGAAATCAAAGCTAGAGAATCAAGACTGTAGAAAGAATATTTTCTGTAGGTTAGCTAGCTCAGTTTAAAATTGGATCAGCTAAGTCTCAGTGCATAGGCAAAATAGAGAGCTACACATTTAGAACTACTAGCACGGCACAGGACTGGGCTGGCTCAGTTTCAGACTGAGCCGACCTAGAGGGTAGAGTTACGTGAGGGTCTATTTTAGGCTAGGATCTGGGTTGATCCTAGGGGTCTTAAGGTCTAGTTTGAAAGGTCTTAAGGGGGCTAATTCATGTATGGGATGGGTCTAGATCCAGAGGATGAGAGCTTGGGAGACATGGGTGTACATGGGCTCGGTGAGTGTTTTCATGTATTGGATAAGTCGGAGAGTTTTTTGGTTGGGCCTAATGGTTATGTTTAAATACATAGGTTGTATTAGGGTTTCATTAAGGCTGTGAATGCTGTGGAATATAGACTTTTCTCCCTCAACTCTTTTTTTCTCTTCTCTCTAGAGTTGCTACCCTAGGGTTCTTGAAGAAGGCCTAGAGAAGGGGGCATCTCCCTCAAGCTTAAGGAGGGAGGCACCCCATCATAGATTCAAACGGAGGATCGGTGGTGTGCTGCCCATAGAGAACGTCATAGGTTCCTTCAGGTCCATGCTAATGATCAGGAGCTTTCACAATATGATATTGGTGCTTGTGATGTCAAGGATGATTAACATTCGAGCGATATCATGGGTCTATAATTTGGTATTAGAGCTAGGTGATACCTGAAACATTATGGATGATAATATAATATCAGAGCCAAGTTTCAAAGCCTGATGGTGCATGGAAGGGAAGGAGAAGTCATACAAGATGAAATCAGAAATCTGCATAAGGATTTTGCGGTACGTCTCAAATCTATCTTTGTTATTAATGTGGTTTGGCCAACCGGGAGCAATGAGTTGAAGGTGGAGATTGAGAGGATTAACGGGAAGGGATTTTCCTAGGGTGGAAGGATTTGGTGCATGATTTGCTGATTGATCTTGGTGGAAAGGCTAGGGTGTATGATGGTTATATGATAGGCAAGAAGCGCTGGAGTGCTGCAGTAGCACTTTCCTAAAGATGCAGGACTAAGAGAGGCTCGATGATGCAGTAGCCAAAGAAGGTATCTCAGTAGAGAGCAACAGGGTTCTCTAGAAAGATGGGCAGTATAGGGCTGTTGAAGAGAAGTTTCCCAAGGGATAATAGTCGAAGGAAGACTGAAGAAGCGACTATACATCCTTCGGTGTCTGGAAGGCGGAAAAATAGTTGGAGATGTATTCAGTAGTTTGACTAGAGCATGAATTTGTGAAGCCTTGGGAGTGATGGAGATGGATGATCCATGGAGGTCTAGTAGGTTAGGACTGGATAGCTGTAGAGCGACGTAGAGATGAGTCAAAAAGCATTGGAGTGTTGCAAGAGCGCTTCCATGAAGGCACAGGGCTGAGATAGACTCAATGGTGCAGTAGTCGAGGAGTGTATCTCAACAGAGAGTGTTAGTGGTATCTCAGGGAGACCGAATGCAGGTCTCAGGAAGAGCTAGGAGATCTCAGGGAGCGCTAGGAGGTCTTAGACAGTTAGGAGTATCTTGGATCAGGTTTCTTCTGTAGGAGCGTTAGAAAGAGTTGCAGTTCAGATAGAGGATGGTTCTCTAGGCGTAACTGAAGCGATGGCTGATATAGGGGCAGAAGAGAAGGACTAGGGTGGAATTTCCTAGGGTTCAGTCGCTGGATTCAAAAGAGTTGGATGAGCTCTTGGGTCTCGGAGGTGCCCATGAGTTACGGAGGTATCCGAGATGGCTTCGAAGGGATCCATGGAGCATGGAGGATTTGAAAGGGCAGCGATGGTGATCGAGGTACAGCGATAGGCTCAATAGTGTAGCTTGAGTGGTTGGCCTCGAGGGACTTCGTGATAGAGTTGGCTTCTGCGGCATCAGGTGGACTTCGGATATGGGTGAAGCTTCGGATAGGTGGCTTCACAATTGGAGAGGAATTTGACATGAGTTCAAAGCAGAGGGGTGTAGAGGATCGATATCCTAGAACCAGTGTTGGTGATGCATAGTTCCAGATGGAGTGGTATGTGCAGGAGGATAGGGGTAGTTATGAGGAGACCATGTCAGGGTTTGTAGTGAGTGTTAGTACAAGAATGTTGAGTATTCTCCAGGAAAGTCCAAAAAAAATGATGCAGCTGCTAAGCAGAAGGGATCCTATAATTTTAGGATGGTGCAAAGGTGCAAGCCAAGGTCTTCAGTGATGGAGGCGGTCAACTCAAAGGCCTGAAGGGTGCAGAATAGTTGAAGAGAATTGGCGGAGGTGATGATTGCATAAGGGGCTGTTGAGTGTGCAGGGATAGCGGGATCATGTAGGAGGTCATTGTTAAGGGGTTTGCCAAGGCTTGGAAGTACCAAGGTGGAGATTGTGAGGATTTATGATTCTCCTAAGCCTTGGAAGGCCACGAGAGGAGTCAGGGGGTTGGCTCTGGGGATTCTAGGGGCTTGGTTGGTACTTCGAAGATCTAAAAAATAAGATGAAGCAAGAAACTAAAGCCAAAGAATCAAAACTGCAGAAAGAAGATTTTCTATAGATTAGCTGACTCAGTCCAAAATTAGATCGGCTAAGTCTCAGTGCACAGGCAAAATAGAGAGCTATGCATTTGGGACTGCTGGCACGGTACAGGACTGGGCCGACTCACTTTCAGACTGAGTCGATCTAATGGAACCTAGCTAGCTCAGTGCTGAGACTGAGCCAGCTCAGTGCGCGGGCAAAGTTATGCGAGGGTCTATTTTGGGCTAGGGTCTGGGTTGATCCTAAGGGTCTTAAGGCCTGGTTTGAGAGATCTTAAGGGGGCTAATTCATGTATGGATCGGATCTAGATCCAGAGGATGAGAGCATGGAAGACATGGATGTACATGGGCTCGATGAGTGCTTTCATGTATTGGGTTAGTCGGAGAGTTTTTTGGTTGGACCTAATGGCTATGTATAAATACATAGGTTGTATTAGGGTTTCATTAAGGCTATGAATGCTGTGGAATACAGACTTTTTCTCTCTTAACTCTCTTCTTCTCTTCTCTTTAGAGTTGCCACCCTAGGGTTCTTGAAGAAGGCCTAGAAAAGGGGGCATCTCCCTCAAGCCTAAGGAGGGAGGTGCCTCATCACAGATCCAGGTGGAGGATTGGTGGTGTGCTGCCCATAGAGAACGTCATAGGTTCCTTCAGATCCTTGCTAATTATCAAGAGCTTCTGCAGCATGATATCAGTGCTTGTAATGTCAAGGATGATTGACGTTCGAGTGATATCATGGGTCTATAATTTGGTATCAGAGCTAGGTGATGCCTAGAACATTGTGGACAACAATATCATGTATGGGTCGGGTCTAGATCTAGGAGATAAGAGCATGGGAGATATGGATGTACATGGACTCGGTGAGTGCTTTTATGTATTGGGTTAGCCAAAAATTTTTTTGGTCGGGCCTAATGGCTATGTATAAATACATAGGTTGTATTAGGATTTTGAAAAAAAAAGAAGTGAAATACAGATCATTTCTCCCTCAACTCTCTCTTCTTCTCTTCTCTCTAGAGTTGCCACCCCAAGGTTCTTGAAGAAGCCCTAGAGAGGGAGATGTCTCCCTCAAGCCCAAGGAGGGAGGTGCCCCATCACCGATCCAGGTGGAGGATCGGTGGTTTTGCTACACATAGAGAATGTCATAGGTTCCTTCAGGTCCATGCTAAAGATCAAGAGCTTCCACAACATGGTATCTAGGCTTGTGATACCAAGGATGATTTGAGTGATATCATGAAATAATAATTGATTTCAGAGCAAGGTGATGCCAGTTGGTGGGCGTACATTTGGTATCAGAGCTTGATGGTGCATGGATGCAAAGGAGAAGTCGTACAAGGGAAAATTAGAAATCTGCACAAGGATTCCATAGTATATCTCAGCTCTAATCTTGTTGTTGCTATGGTTTGGCCAACTAGGAGCAGCGGCTTGAAGGTACAGGTTTAAAGGATTAATAGGAAGGGATTTTTTTGAAGTGGAAAGATTGAGTGCATGATTTGCTGATCGATCTTGATGGAAAGGCCAGGGTGTTTGATAGTTATGTGACAGGTAGGGAGCATTGAAGTGTTACAGTAGCATTTTCCTAAAGATGTGGGGCTGAGAGGGGCTCGATGGTGCAGCAGCCGATGGAGGTATCTCAGTAGAGAGCATCAAGGTTCTCTAGAAAGATAGGCAATGTGGGGCTATTGAAGAGAGGTTTTCCAAGCGGTAATGATCAAAGGAAGGCTGAAGAAGTGACTATACGTCCTTCAGTGTCAGGAAGGTGGGGAAATAGTCGGGGGTGCATTTAATAGTTCGACCAGAGTATGGATTTACGAAGCCTTGAGAGTAATGGAGATGGATGATCCTTAGAGATCTAGTAGGTTATGGCTGGACGGCTGTAGAGTGGTGCAGAGATAAGGCTAGGGAGCGCTGGAGTGCTACAGTAGCACTTTTCTAGAGGCATGGGGTTGAGAGAGGCTCGGTGGTGTAGTAGTCGAGGGAGGTATCTCAGTAGATGGTGTCAAGGGCATTTCAAGAAGATCGGGTGTACATCTTAGGGAGAGCTAGGATGTCTTAGGGAGCATCGGGGGCATCAAGCAGCCAAAAGTATCATGGATCAGGTTTCTTCTGCAGGGGCATCAGGGAGAGTCATGGTTCAGATGGAGGATGGTTCTCCAAACGCAACTGAAGCGATGGCTGATGTAGGGGAAGAAGAGAAGGATTATGATGGAATTCCTTAGGGTTCAGTCATTGGATTCAGAAGAGTTAGATAAGCTCTTGGATTTTGGAGGTGCCCGTAGGTTGCGGAGGTATCCAAGATGGCTTCGAAGGGGTTCACAGAGCACGGAGGGTTCAAAGAGGCAGCGACGATGTTCGAGGTATAGTAGCAAGCTCAGCAGTGCAGCATTGAGTGGTTGGCCTCGAGTGACTCAAGCATAGAGTCGGCTTCTATAGCATCAAATGGACTTCAAATATAGGTGGAGCTCCAGAGAGGTGGCTTCATAATTGGAGAGAAATTTGACATGAGTTCATAGCAAAGGGGTGCAGGAGGATCGATATCCTAGCACCAGCACCGATGATGCATAGTTCCAAGAGGAGCGACATATGCAGGTGGACAGGCATAGTTCTGAAAAGACCATGTCAGCATTTGCAGTGAGTGCCGATATAGGAATGTTGTGGGTTCTCCTAAAAAGTCCAAGAAAGGTGATGCAGCAGTTAAGCAGAAGGAATCCTACAATTTTAGGATGGTATAGAGGAGCAAGCCAAGGTCTTCAATAGTGGAGGCGGTCATCCCAAAGGGCCTCAAAGGTTCAAAACAGCTAAAGAGAATTGGCGAAGATGATGATTGCACAGGAGGCTGTTAGGGTATGTAGGGACAACGGGATTGTGCAAGAAGGCATTGCCAAAGATTTGCCAAGGCTTGGGAGCACTAAGGTAGAGATTGTGAGGATTTGTGGTGCTCCTAAGCCTTGGGAGGCCATAGGTGGAGACTAGGATAGGAGTGGTCCTAGGGTGGAGGTGGTGCATATCCCTCAACGGACTCGAGGTCTGGGTGTTCGGGATCTTGAGGGGCTTGGTTGGAGCTTCGAAAACCTAGGACACAAGATGGAGCAAGGAACCAAAGTCGGAAGATTGAAGACTGCAGAAAAGGAGCTTTTTATAGATTAGTTGGATCAGTCTCAGACTGGATCGACTAAGTCTCAGAGCATAGGACAGATAGAAGGTCCCGTTTGGGACTACAAACATGGGGTAGAAACTAGGCCGGCTTAGTCTAAAATTGAGCCGACCCAGTCTCAAGTTAGCCAGCCCAGTGCTGAGATTGAGCCGGTCCAATGTGCGAGCAGAGTTACGCGTGGGTTCTATTTGGGCTATGATAGGGATTTATCCCAGGGGACTTAAGGTCTGGTTTAAGAGGTCATAAGGGGGCTAACTCATATATGGGTTGGATCTAGATTCAGGGGATGAGAGCATGGGAGACATGGGTGTATATGGGCTTGGTGAGTGCTTTCATGTATTGGGTTAGCCATGGAGTTTTTTGGTCGGTTCTAATGGCTATGTATAAATACATAGGTTGTATTAGAATTTCAAAAAAAAAAGGAGTGAAATATAGATCTTTTCTCCCTCAACTCTCTCTTCTTCTTTTCTCTCTAGAGTTGCCATCCCAGGGTTCTTGAAGAAGCCTTAGAGAGGGGGGCTTCTCTCTCAAGCCCAAGGAGGGAGGTGCTCCATCATAGATCCAGATGGAGGATCGATGGTTTACTGCCCATAGAGAATGTCATAGGTTCCTTCGGATCTGTGCTAAAGATCAGAGGCTTCCGCAACATGGTATTAGGGCTTGCAATGCTAAGGATGATTAGCGTTCGAGCGATATCATGGAATAATAATTGATTTCAGAGTGAGGTGATGCCAGTTGGTGGGTCTACAGTTCGTCTGTTGTCTTTTGACATGGATTGGACCATCCCAAATTTTGAGATGACTCAGACTCGATTTCTTATCATGCTATATCTCATACGGTGTAGTAGGAACGGTCTTAGAGAGAATCCTATTCAATAAATATATAGCGGTCATCAGACTATGTCCCCAAAGAAACTTAGGAAGGTCTGTGAAGCTCATCATGGATCGAACCATATCTAATAGGATCTGATTTTTTCGTTCTGAAATTCTGTTGAGTTGAGGCATTCTAGGTGGAGTCCATTGAGAGACTATGCCATTATCCTTAAGATAGTCTAGAAATTTTCAACTAAGGTATTCGCTTTCTTGATTTGATTGAAGAGCCTTAATGGGTTTTTCTATTTATTTTTTCACTTCGAGTCTGAATTCCTTGAACTTTTCAAAAGCTTTAGACTTGTGTCGCATCAAATATACATACCCATATGGAGATAAGTCATCGGTAAAGGTGATGAAGTAGACATAATTGCCCCTAGCCAACACATCAAATGGGCCGCATACATCAGTATGTACTAGGGCAAGTAGGTCTGTGGCCCTTTTCCCATGTCCTACAAAAGGAAGCTTGGTCATTTTGCCATCAGGGCATGATTCACAAATCGAATGTGACTCAAAAATCAATGGACTCAATAGCCTAGATTTTTCTAATTTGTTAACCCTGTCTTCGGCTATATAACCTAGCCTAAGATGCCATAGATGCTTATCATTTAGACTATTTCTAGATCGCTTTGATCCTATGGCATTTACATTTTGCTTGATATTAATAATAGAAACATCAATATGTAAGTGGTAGAGACCATTTATAAGGAAACCACTTGCAATTTTATTTCTTTCATAAAGAATATTACAATGGTCCTTAAGAAAACTAATTACATAGCCTTCTTGTGCTAAACATGAAATAAAAATCAAATTTCTGCTTGCTACAGGCACATAAAAATAGTTCCTAAGTACTAAGTCTAATCTTGATGATAATCATAGAGGGTAGGATCCCACGGTCACAGCAGCAACTCTTACACCATTTTTGATGCATAGGATCATCTTACCATCCCTCAGCCTCCTGCTATCCTCAAAATCCTATATAGAAGTGCCCAAGTGAGTACTAGAACTAGAGTCAAGCACCCAACTAGATGCATTAGAAATTGTAAGATTAGATTCTATAATGAGTATACCTCCAGAAGGATCTGTCTCCTTCTTATTCTTCAGGCTGGCTAGGTACAAAGGATAGTTCTGCTTTTAATGGCCGTCAATATTGTAATGAAAATATTTTTCTTTGTCAGTGGCCTTTTTCTTTGGCTCTGTCTTCTTCTTCTTCCCACCATCCACCTTCTCCTTCTTCACGGACTTCTTCTTTTTTTCAAAAGATTTTTTCTTGGAAGAAGTCCGCTCCATAATAAGTACTGAGCCTTTAGAATCTTTCATAGAAAGCTCAGCAGTAATCAGCATGTTCATGAGTTCAACCAAGGTATTCTAAAGTTTATGCATATGGATAGTTCATCATGAACTATCCATATGCATCAGTCAAGGACTGCAGAATTATATCAATTTACAGATTCTGATCTAACTTGACATCGAGCTTTTCAAGCTTTTAGAGAAGAAAAGGTCATAAATAGTCTTTGGCATGCATGGCAAACTGGGCCGACCCAATCCCAAATTGAGCCGACTTAGTCTGAGTGGAAACATAAGATAGAAAGTACCGAAAGCTAAATTTTCAAGATTCAGGAGATTGAGCTGATCCAGCTATAAATTGAGCCAATCCAATCAAAAATTGAGCCAACCCAGTGTCTGTAATGGCTAATTTTTAAATCTACAGCTTTTTTATCTCATGAGCTTTCCAACGGCTATTTTCTCATCTCCAATAGCTAGATCTCTTTCTGAAGATCTTCTAGATGTCAAGAAGTGATAAAAAATCTTAAGGATATATAAGAAAATCTTTGGAAGCATTAGAAAGAAGGTTTTGGATGATCGATTGAGTATTCATTGAGAAAGCCAAAAAGAGTGAGTTGAAAAAAGAAGGGAAAGAGTGATTTTTAGACATTTTTTTATCCTTCCATCATCCTCAAAATAGAGGGAAGTAAGACTATTAACATTGAAGATCTTCACCTACCTCTTAAACATTCAAGGATGTTGCCCAGCTATAAAACCCAAGAGGGAGGAGAGAGGTGAAATGGATTTTTAAAATTTTAAAGCTAATTTAGAGTTACAAAGATTATGTGATGATATGCAAGTGAAACATGATAGGTATTTTAAGTATAGAGAAGAAGTAAATATCAAGAGAGCATGTATATAATAATATAAAGATAGAGAGAGGGCAAGCACACCATAAATAAATAAGGTTTATAGGGGTTTGGTGCCAACCTTGCACCTACATCCACTCTCCAAGCTCCTACTTAGGAATTTAAATCTACTAAATATATTCAAACTGAATACAACATTGTAAACTTTCAATCCAATCTATCTTAAGCTAGAATACTTATTTTTCGAATACAAGCCAATCTAATATAATTCTATTTAAGGTTAGGATCAATGTTTCCAAGTTTTGGAATTCTTCCAAAACTTAAAACAACTCAAAGAGCAGAGAATAAGAGTTTATGTCAATAAATATAACTCAAGCTCCTTAAATGAGCAAATAAAAGCTTTAAGAACACTTTACATAACCAAAAGAAAGCTTTTCTGATTTTTATCAAGATTGTTGAAGACTTGAATGAGCTTTTGAGGGATTGATGAGCTTGAAATGAAAGCTTGCTTGCTTGAAGAGGGCTTTTTGCTTAGGACTGAAATGAATGCTTGAATCTTTTATTTTTTTTTCTTCTTTTTGAGCCTTTATATCTTCAATAAGTGTTAGAAAAAAATTTAGATAGGATTAGAGATGTTGGAGGGTTTTAAATGGACATTAAATGCGGCCAAAATGAACTAAAAAATAGCCATTGCAAAATTTTTCCATGATAGGAGTCGACCCCTAGGTCATCCCCTGCACAGGTCGACCTCTATGACAAAAAGCTAAAAAAGTTTTTTTTTTTGCATTTTTGGCCTTTAGAACAGTAGAGGTTGACCCCTAGCACAGGGGATGACCTAGGGGTCGACCCCTTTGGTGTGCCAGCCAAAGAAAGCCATTCCATTTAGCCTCTTTTGACAGAGATCGACCTAAAAGTTGACCCTTTTCTTAAAAATTAATTTTTTCTTAAAATATAAATTCAAAAAATATAAATTTACCTCTAATAGATCATAAATCTTCTATTCTTGCTCTTGAGACTTTCGAATTAAAACTTGATAAAATTACGATTTTGCTTCTGAAATACAATAAATTCTTTTTCAAGTCAAAATTATTAGTAATCTCCTTAAATATTTTGTAATTATCAAAATTAATTCTTGGAGTAACAATCTTCTCCTTTTTGATGATAATAAAATACTTGAGCATAAGCAAAAGTAAAACATGTAGAAGCATTGATTAAGAGTTTCAAATATTTGAAGGAACATGATACATCACTTACTTGAATATTATATTCAATTATTTGACTAACATGCATAAAAAGTAATAAGAAGCATCATGAGTAGCTTGACAATTAAATTACTTGTTGCATTTATCAATTTTATTTTTGTTTATTGTCTAATTTTGTTTGTCAATTTTGCTTTGCTTATTGTCCAATTTTATTTTTCTACTCCCTCTTTTTGACATCATCAATTAAGATGTTGAAAAATTTTAAAGAAAAAGAAAAAAAGCCTTCCCCTTATATTTTGCCATATGTTTTTTTATTAAAATAAGAATTTATAAAGAAAATAAGACATATACCAATCATATCAAGTAAGATAGTGTTTACAGCATACTTTAATAAAAATTTAAACCATTCATAAGAGTTAATTCATCCAAATGATATTATGATATAGACATTCCACACATAACAAACTAGAACATAAAGTCATCAAAACATATAAGTGTTAGAACATAAAATCACATAAGTCATCAATACATATAGAAGTCACGGGTATCCAAAAAATACAACCAACCATGACTTAATCACCAACACATATAAACAACTAAGAGATATAAGGCCATAGACCAACACATGGATGACTAAACTAGATCTAGTAAAGGTCACGGTTGGATGCATCAGAATCAAATGAAGAGTCAAAAATATAATGAAGAGTATTAGGGTCAAAGCCAGGAGCACGTCCTCGACCATAACTACGTCTACCACGACCATAAGTAGAGGTTTGGGCTCGAGCAGTTGGACGAGATGGCCCAGGAGCATGAGAAGAAATAGGCTGGGCAAGGAGAGCAATCCTGATGGTGTCCAAGTGTCCCAAAGCTCTCGACATGGACTGCATAAGGGAATCGATCTGAGTGGAAACGGTCTCACTAGAGTCTCTAAACTCTCTTCAGAAAATCAAAACCATCCTTCAGAACACCATGAAGTCTGGCTACCTCTGTAGAAAGGTTTGATATCTTTATGACATCTGCTTGAGGCTGGGGATGGGCCAAATCTAATACTTACCTATGAAGATCTAGGATCCTATTAGTCAGCCTCAAAACACATCCCTCGAGCTCCTCAATCCATGTGACTGAGCAAAAAGCATCTGAAAAATAGTAGAGACATGAGGGATCAAAGTCTGATTAGATAGTGGGATAAAATGAGAACCCTCCTCCTGAGTAGAACTAGCCATCTGCCGAGACAAGAGATCTACCATTCATTGAGATAAGATGTTGGCAATCGACTGAAACATCTAGTTGGCAATCATCCTGAGCAGGTCATCTAAAAATCTGGCAATCGTATCTCTGCTCCCTGATGGTGGTACTGGTGCATCCCTGTTCACTGACTCTGAGGGACCAGCCTTGTGATCAGATATGAGCTGAAAATCAGGAGATGCTTTGTGATCATGAGGAAGTGATGATAGTCCCTTCTTCTCTACTCTCTCCTCCTCCTCCTTAATATCCTTTGACCAACCACCATCAATCTTGTTGAAGATTGTCCTGAAGCATGAACGAATCCTATTGTGCTGACGGATCCTGCACTAGAGGAGCCAGCTGCCAATGCACGTAGAACAGTTAGATATACTTATCAAAAGTGGCTCAGTGACCAAACCACGATGTGCTGCATTATGCTAGCTATGATGAGCAATGAGTTTAGTTGCAGATTTGAGATAACTCAGCCAAATGAAATACTCCAAGTGTTAGAGGATTCTTTTAGTACATCCGATGATGTTGAGAGGCACAAGACTTGTTGCGCCATCTTCAATGCCAGAATGTGGGATGGAGCCTCTGTCACTGATCATGTATTGTATATGATCGAGTTGATAGAGTGCTTGAGCAAACTCGACTTTTTCTTGCATGAACAACTTGGGAAAGATACAATATTGAACTCGCTGCTAAAGTCTTATCTTCCTTTTCTTACTCATTATAGAATGACAAAGTCTGAAGTAAACTACCATGGCTTACTAGAGTTACATCAAAACTTTGAGAAGGATCATTAGCTCCATAAAGAGTCAGTAAACTTAGTGGAAGGTTCATCTTCTAGTTCTCGACCCTTTAGAAAAGGAAAGAAGAATAAAAAAAAGAAAATAAAGAAGGTGCAAGTTTAGGCTAGGACATAAGTACAGGACCAGATCGGGAAGATTAAGCCCGATAAGAGTCAAGCTGAATGCTTCTTTTGCAAAAAATGGGGGTACTGGAAGAGGAACTATCCTCAGTACATTGCCTCCCTAGATTCGAATAGGTAGAGAAAGAAGTAAGCTGTTGCTGGGTAAGATATTTATATGATAACTCGCAATTTCTCTATTTATAATATTACTGACTGGGTATTGGATATCGGTAGGCCTTACCATTTTTGCAATTCGTTGCAGGGGTTGCAGGTCAGTAGAAGATTCGAACAAGATGAAAGATTCCTAAACGTTAGAGATGAAAGACCAGTTCTAGTTCTAGCTTTAGAAATTTTAAAACTTGTATTTGAATCTCATACTGTTGTTCTTAGTGATTGTCATTTCTGTCCTAGTTTCTTTTTAAATATCATTTCTGTAGGCCTTTTGGCCATGAACAACTATGAAATTTCAATAAAGAAATGAATTTATAATATTATTATGAATGGTGTTACCGCTTTCTGTGGATAATTGAATAATGGTGTATATATGTTATCACAACCTATTAATGTAGTCTATTCTACTGGCAAGAACCCTAGATTAGATAGTATATTAGATATCTACATATGGCACTATAGACTAGGTCATATAAACAAGAATAGGATAAATAGGTTGACTCAAGAGGAAATCCTCGAAGTCAATGATTGTGAATCACTTTCAACCTATGAGTCCTGTCTTCTTGATAAAATGACCAAGTCACCTTTTACTAAAAAAGGTGAGAGAGCCAATGAGCTCTTAGGTCTAGTACATACTGATATATGTGAACCAATGAGCATAAGTGCCAGAGGTGGATATGTCTACTTCATCACTTTCATAGATGATCTATCCAGATATGGATAGGTCTATCTGATGAAACATAAGTCAGATTCTTTTGAAATATTCAAACGATTCCAAAGTGAAGTAGAAAAATAAATTAAAAAAAGTATTAAAACTCTTCGATCTGACCGAGGAGGAGAATACCTTTCTGGTGAGTTTCTTATATATATAGGAGAGAATGAAATTCTCTCCCAATGGACTCCTTCTGAAACACCACAGCATAATGGTGTATCTGAAAGGAGGAATCAGACGTTGTTAGACATGATCCGATCCATGATGGGATTTACCAGCTTGTTGATATTCTTCTGAGGATATGCATTCGAATCGGCTTGTTATCTATTAAATAGGATTTCAAGTAAGTCTGTAGTTAAAATCCCATATGAGATATGGATAGGGCGTAAACCAGCACTTTCACACCTTAGGATTTGGGGGTGCCTGGCTTATGTCAAATGGTTAGTTACAGACAAACTTGGACCTAGGTCTGACAAGTGTACATTCATACAGTATCCAAAAGAGATCAAAGGATACTATTTCTACCATGATGATGAACAAAAGGTATTCGTCAGCCTTAGGGCAACCTTTTTGGAAAAGAAGTTCCTTGGTGAAGGAACTGTTGCTTCTAAGATTGAACTTGATGAAGTTCAATAGGTAGAAAGTTCACAATAGAATGCTGAACCTAAGTCAGATTTGATCAGATTAGATCCGAAGGCTAGTGAACCCACACCATTAAGATGATCCAGTAGAGTATCACACCATCCGGATAGATACTATAGATTTTTGGTCCAGGATGGTGATCGCATCGAACTCGATGAGAATGATGAGGACCCGATCACTTATATGGATGTGATGTAGAGACCCAACTCTGAGAAACCATGAGATTCGAAATGGATTTCATGAAGGTCAATGATGTATGGACATTAGTTGACCCACCTGAAGGGGTTAAACCCATTTGGTGTAAATGGATCTTCAAAAGGAAGAGGGGCACAGACGAAAAGATGGAGACCTATAAAGTCCGTTTGATTACCAAAGGGTATCGTCAACGTTATGGTATTGACTATGATGAGACGTTCTTTCCTGTGAAAATACTCAAGTCCATTCGGATCATGCTTGCCATTACTATCCATCTGGACTATGAGATCTGGCAGATGGATGTGAAGACAGTTTTTCTAAATGGAGAGCTGACCGAAGAGGTGTATATGATACAACCTGAAGGATTCACATCCACAGATGAGTCTAAGGTGTGTAAGCTTTAGAGATCCATTTATGGATTGAAGCAGGCATCTCAGAGTTGGAACATGCATTTTGATAAAGTGATCAAAACGTATGGCTTCATTAAGAATGGAGAAGAATCCTGCATTTACAAATGAGAAAATGGTCCAATAGTGGTATTCCTTATTTTGTACATAGATGACATTCTCTTAATCAAAAATGATATCCCCGCACTACAAGAAATAAAAGTCTAGTTGTTATCACAGTTCTTCATGAAGGACTTGGGTGAAGCATCCTACATCTTAGGGATGAAGATCTATAGGGATGAATCTAAAAGGATGCCTAGTATATCTCATTCTATGTACATAGAAACTATGCTAAAGAGGTTCAGCATGGAGAATTCCAAAAAGAACTATCTCTCGATAGGCCAAGAAATTTCTCTCTCTAAGAAGGATTGTTCGACAACTCCTGAAGAGAGAGAGCATATGAGTAGAATCCCATATGCTTCGATAGTGGGGTCTATTATGTATGCAATGATATGTACGAGACCAAACTAGGAGTGGTGAGTAGATATCAGTCTGACCCTAGAGAAAATCATTGAAAGATGGTTAAAACCATCCTTAAGTATTTGAGAAATACTAAGGACCAATAGTTAGTTTATGGTGAGTCAGATCTGAAGCTTATGGGGTTTACAGACTTCAACTTTCAATCTGATTATGATGACAGTAAAAGTATGTCGGGGTATATCTTTACTCTAAATGGTGGAGCCATCTGCTGAAAAAGTTTCAAGTAGCATACAGTGGCTGACTCTGTTTGCGAAGCAGAGTACATGGCAGCATCAGATGTAGCAAAGAAAGCTATGTGGCTGAGGAAGTTCATCACCGAGCTTGGAGTAGAATCCTCTATTGATGGTCCAGTCCTGCTCTATTGCGACAGCACTGGCGCCATAGCTCAAGCAAAGAAATTGAAGGCATACCAGCGGACAAAGCACATTCTACACCATTTTTATTTGGTCCATGAAATCATGGATCATGGTGACATCAACCTTCAAAAGATCGACAAAAAGAAGAACCTAGCCAACCCCTTCACTAAAGCCCTGGCAATCAAGGAGTTCGACAACCATAAGTCGAAGATAGGTATTAGATACTACATCGAGTGGCTTTAGGATAAGTGAGAGTTGTTGGAAATTATGTCCCAAAATCAATCATCAGTCTGTTGATGGTTGAGCTATTTTATAATTATAATTAATTTATTAATTAAAAAATATTTTGGCATCTTTTTCATCATAAGTTTACATCTTCTAATGAACTTCATTATTATGATGAAGTCCTTAGGATTGTTTAGTTTTGATAAAGAGAGGATTTATCGATTAGTCCTTAAATTTGTTCACAACCAAATGATAGGCTGTTAATTAGGACAATAACATCTATCGAGCATAGATTGCTATATGCCATATAAGTTGGTTGTCCTCTTAACCAAAGAGTGTGGAGACACTGGTATGGCATACATGTGAGATGTATGGATACATCATCATTAAACGTGACCAACTCCAGAGCATTCTACTATCGAGAATGTCTCTAATGGAATATAGGTATAAGTATCCCTTAGACCTGAGATCACCTCAGTGACTTACAAGAAACTCACTATACTTTGGTACCGAACTAACTGAATTTCTAATTTAGCAATGGAAGGCTTCTGGGCACAGTCAAATACTTGTGAAGTTTGAGTGTGATCAAGATGGAATTGACCACTCCAAGAGTTGGAGAAGAATGTATCACTATATTTCAATATAGCAAAATCTTGGCCAAGATAATCCATCAGATGGATTTGATATTTTAAAATATAATGTGGATAATCTGATCAGAGTTAATAGTTGAACTCTGAGGTGTTCTACGAGCATTATGGTCAAGGGGATGAATTATATGAAAACTATATCTGCATGGCTTCTAAGGATGGTGTTCTATACCTTCGATCCTATCCGACCATCGGGTATCATTACTTGATGGTCACTTTGATTGGTATAAAAATTTATTTCTATGCTATCAGCTTAGGTTCAAACCTATGAGGTCACACACATTAGAGCTTGTGATCTGATCGGATGGTTGATTAATGATTAACAATCGTTCTAGGGTTAAACAATCAATACGATTGGTGTTTAACCTAGTGTAAGTGTTGCAGGGGGATCGATTAGCAATTGAATTGCTAATTGGCTTAATTTGATTAAGCCAATAGATTGAGATTAAGTCTAGTTAAATATGATTTAATTAGATTTAGTTTGGGCTTGATTGGATCAAGTTTAATTGGTTTATTGGATAAGCCAAGTGCAAGAAAGAACTAGTCCTAGTCTAACTAGGATTCGGATTAACCCAATTTTCTAATTTGATTAGAAAATAAATTAAAATTAAATTTGATTTAATTAAATTCTTAAATGGGTTAGGGTTTTATTTAATTGGGTTGGTTTAATCTTGATTTTATTTTGTTAAAAGATCTTGTTTGACCAAGTCAAAATAGGAGTCCTAGTGTGACTAGGACTCCTTATCACTTGCGCCACTTAATCCTCACTCCCCATGCCCTTTTTATTTTATTTTTTATGTGAAAATTCTCCACTCCCATGGCTTCTCATGCCCTCTTTCTCTCCTTCTTTTCTCATAAGGCAATTTGTTGGAAGACCAAGTCAAAAGAGGAGTTAGTTTTGCTTAGGATTCTATGAGATAGAATCCTTATTGACCAAAACGCCTTCCCTTAAGTGTCACCCCCTCTTTTAATTAATTCTTCTCTTATTCCCCAAAAATAATCTTCTTTTTGTGTGCCCTTCCTTTCTAGTCCACGCCAATAATTATGGAGGAGGTGCCCAAGAGTTGGGCGCCCCAACAACTTTCCATGTTTGGATATTCCTAGTCTTGGATTTTGATTTAACTTGGACTCTTCTTTTTCTCTATTTATTGAACGAATTTTATTCTAATTTTTTCATAGAATATAGAGCTTTGGGAGAGGTTTGGGGTGTGCAACAATCAATTGAAGAGGATCCTTGGGCATGGGGTTTCCATAGGCACCAAACTAGGTGTCTAGGTGAGAGAAAAGAGAAGAAGAAGAGGGTCTTCTTCTAGGGCTATTTTATTTTCAATCTCTCCTCCTTGTTTTTGAGTTTTTTCTAAGAGAGTCTCAGATTAGTAAACTCTCATCTTCCTTCTTATATTTTGAAGAGTTCAAATTTTGAAGAAGGGAGCATCGGATCGACCATTGAAGGATCAGCACAGTACTAGCATGCTGTGCTGACTTCCTGCATCGGACTTCAGATCAGAGATCCTAGGCTCGTGTGGATGACTCCTAGAGACCAAACATGTGTGCAGCTTATGACATCATCCTCAAGTCTAGATCAGTAAGTTAGAACGTCTAACTTGCTTAGGTAATAGATATGATCTATAAACTTCATACCTGTATTTGATATAGTGTAGATCTAGGTTGATTTGATCAACCCTTTACTTTCTTATTTGATTTTAATTTTTAATTTAATATCATATCTTGATCATGTAATAGATCTAAGATCTAGATATTTATATATTTATTTAAATAAATATTTAATTTATTTAAGTCTTCTGCTGCATGATCTTGAAAAGTTTCAAGATCTATCCACAAAATCCTAGATCTGGTTCCTTCAGCTAGATGGTCACTTTGATTGATATAGGAATTGGTTCCTATGCTATCAACTTAGGTTTGAACCTATGAGATCACACACATAAGAGGTTGTAATATGATTAGATGGTTGATCGATGATTGAGAATTGTTCTAAGGTCAAACATGAAAGAAAAACTCTATTTTTCCAACATAGGATCGTTCAAATTTGATTGGATTTGAAGAAATATTTCAAAAATTTTTTCTATGATCCTAATTAGATCTAAGTCATCTCAGATTTGATTCTAAAGATTTGATATTAAAAAAAATAAAAATAAAATTAAATCTAATTTAATTTCATATCTTATTTTGCGTAATCAGATTATTCTATGATGATCCTGATTGATCCTGTGGTTTTGGAAGAAGCTATGAATGCGCCTGGCCTCTATCGCTGTCCATTCGGACAGGATCTAGAGGTCTTCTCTTTTTGAATCACTTCTTCAAAAATTAGATCTGGATCTAATTTTGAAGTTTTTCAAAACTTCTTTTGAAGAAGCAGCAGTCATCTCTTTCAGCAGTGCTGTCTTCTTCCTGATCTGGGTACCTTTCTTCCTTGGATGGTACTTGAACCCATTCTCAACTCCTTGGGCATGGAGAGGAGAGAGAGGATTAGATGGGGCATAGAAGAGAGAGAGAGAGAGAGGTAGCCTTGGGGCATGGGTATTGTGCAAGACATTTTAACCCTAGGCATAAATAGGTTTTAAATAGATCTTGCTGTGCTAAGTAGTGCCACATCATCTCGACCAATCAGAGATCTTCATTTAATCAAATCTAAATTTGATTGATGAGATGATGTCATCTAATCCAATCAGATGAGAGTCCCTTAAAAATCCACATAGGTGTTGCCAAGACTGGATAAAATAAAACTCTTTGGGGCCTAGGTATTTAAACCCATCAAGAAACCTTGGAGTCCCATATGTATGGGACACCATCCCTTATCCATATGGAGCGCATGCCTAGGATGGTGTGCACCCTCTCTCTTACCTCTTTTAGTAGGGGGACAAGAGCCCTAGGTGTTCTCCTATAGGTGCATGACACATGGCACTATGTCTAAGTGTCTAGGGTCAACTGTTGATCTATGTCCAAAAATAGGAATTAGCAGATGATAGGAATTGGCAGGTGTTATCTTAAATCCATCAATGAATTAAAACAACCATTTTTTGATTTGGAAAAGCTCCAGTCAGACTAAGACAAGGTTTCTGATTAAGCCCAAATAAATTTGGTTTAGTAGAGATGAACCAAAATGATTACAAAATGAGAATGTTAGGCTCAATCGTGTGCTAGCATGATTTTCTTGAACCTAATTGGATCTAATCCAAATCAATTGAACTGAGTTAGTCCAATTGATGATAACTAGATCCAAACTCTTGTTTGTGTGATTCAATTAGTTTCAGTTTCATATAGTAATGAGACATATCGCGATCTCTATCATCAATATCATCAAAATACATTTCGATGGACCAAAATTTTTTTGATTCATACAATTAAAATGAACGATCATCTAAATTATTCTAATTGCTCTCAAAATCCACTAGTGACATCTAGTAGTATATGGTGGCAACCCATCAGAATCAAAAGCAAACCTCTTGGTGTAGCTACTTGTGTGATTGGGTTCTTCTATCTTGAGCCCTGACAGGATTAGGGTTAAGGTGAACTCGTCAAATCCAATATCCATCATATGAATTAATCATTCGATTTGAGTCTAATATGAAACTTTAATAGAAACTCTTTCAATCATCTTTACTCTGCCATGGGTATGGGCTTAAGGACTCAATCTCATGATTATCATAGGGATGCTCCTCATCTACCGAGGTAGATAGATTCTCTATTGATGCAATCCAATTCCTACAATGAACATGCTATAGCCAACATATACCTCAAGATTCTGAATGACTAGAAGATCGAGTTATGATGTAGTCAAACTATAATACCCTCAAGGTGTACTACCAATGCACCTTAGATCAAAAAATCAGATACATCATTGCAGCATCGAGTCAGTCATTGATGAGAAGGTAGACTTTTTTATGACTGCTCGAGGTGGTCACGCTTAGTGCCCTCGTTCTCTAACGAGTACCTATACTCTCGCTTTGATGTCTCCACACTATAGACTCAAGATACATCTATCCTAAGAAAGCGATTGTCCATCAATCTTCCAGATCGATCACCATCCCCATGATGATTCTACGATCGGGAGCTATTTATGAGTTAATTATAAAAATTCATATCTTAAATTTTTAACTTTCAAAAATATGAATTATCATTATCATTAACTCAAAAAATGTATCACAAACACTTTAAATACACACTATGATAGAAAATAATATTTTTATTAATTTATAGTTAAAATTATAAAATTATCCTTAGAAGTGTTGATAAGAATACGATGTTGTCATTAAGACACCATATTTATCAGTTTAATCTAACTTCTTAAAATAATTAAAAATACGTAGATAGTAGTGAGTCGGGTCGAATCCAAGGAAAGGTAGTGTTTTAGTTTTGAAATCTTTGATATTTTTTTTTAAAAAAAAAAGAAAAGAGTTTTGAAATCAAAAGTGAAATCAAAAAATAAAAAGTAAAAATTAAAAGATGTAGAAATTTAAATTTGGTACTAAGATCTACTAGTTAGATCTTAGCATCTACTTGTAATAAAATAAAAAGTAATAATTAAAGTATAGAAATTAAATTGCAATAAAAATAAAGAGCATGAAATTAAAAAATATAAAAATAAATATTACATTAATTAAAAAGTTTATAATTTAAATACATAAAAAAAATTAAAAAAGGCTGATCTCTGATCTTAGATCAGCATTGGCAGAAAGAGGTGTAGAAGTTTAGCTCTTCTTCTCGACACCCGTTGCTTTGAAGCAGCCTCTAATCCAAAGCCTGGCTCTACCCTATACCAAAGCTTCACCTTGATCGAAGATTATGAATTCTAGAAACCTGGGGTCTTATTTATAGAGCTAAGAGGAGTTGAGACTTTTTTTGTAGGCAATGTGGGACAAAGAACCTTTTTAATCATCAAAATAGGAAGAAATTCGAGTAAAATTTGGATTAAAATAGCTTTAAGATGAATCTAGTAAAGTTTGGTGAAATCTAGCCATTCAATAGGAATCTAATGGATCAAAAATCATCAAAATCAGATGTGTATCGATCCAGATTAGGTCGGATCAAATTCTGATCGTTGATCGTGCATTGATGGAGAAAATCTGACCGTTGATCGCATGTTGGGAGTCCTGATCACCGTTGGAAGCATTCTGGACCATTGGATCTGAGTCATATGTGAGCATTGCCATCCGATGGTGATCCACATAAGGTCTGAAGCTGAATCAAAGTAGAAAATTTTCTCCACCATCTGATCTTGACTGCAATCAATCGAATCCATCCGATCATGTCTTTACTGTTCCCATAGACCGCATGAACCGACTGCACCACATACCGCAATGAATTAGTGCCTCTTATCATCGAGTGAAAAGTTCAAAATGCCTTGTGAGCCATGATAGATTTTCTATAAATCCTTTAAGGGTCTAGGTCTACCACATGTCGCTTCGTGATTTGCCTATTTTTGCTGACCTGACGGTCCATGCCTTGATCGTGGATCGACTGACAACTTCTGCAGCTAAGTCAGCTAGCATGGCTGGCTTGGTGCACTGGCTTTGTCAACTTGGCTCGGTGCATTTGGACCCACCGGCTGATATGGCACGACGGCTTGAGCCGGCTAAGCCATATGTTGTTTTTTATTTAATTTTTATTTATTTTATTTCTTTAGAAATTTATATCTTCTCCATTTTAGCTCCGTTTTGCTTGAAACTTATTTTATTATGATTAAAAAAATAAGCTTTTTCCATTGATAATAAAATTTATTTTTATTTTTATTTTTATTATTTTTTTAATTATTTTTTTAATAAATATGAATTTATCAAAAATATGTATTAATTAATTATTAATTTTTAAAGATTAATATGAATTAATTGATAAATTAATACTTTTATTGATGAATTTATGATACTTATCACATCCTCCAACTTAAGCTTTGTTCGTCCTCGAGTAAAGAAAGAATTTAGTTTTAAATATCTTTTAACTTTAGAGTTTCAAATTTTACCTAAGCAGTTTTCAAAATGGCCATTGATATTCAGTAGAGCTTAAGTGAGACATATCATTGGATATTAATACTTATCAATAGAAAAATTAAGTAAAGAATATTAAATTTTTTCGAAACTTTTTCTAAATTATTCCATCTTTATCTCTGATTTATCTAAACTTTCATATAGGCAAGTGTATTGCTACTTCCATCCTTCATTTATTGATTTTTATTTTCATATTGCCCACTTTTTGATGCAAATATCATTGCTTACTTAGGCAATGGGACCCAATTATTTAGTGAAAAACTAATATTTTTTTTATTTTTTTTTAACATTGTACCACTATTGAGTGTCTTAACTCCTTAAGCTTTCTATTTAATCCATGTAGCGAGTCTTGGGTAATGACTTCCAAATCAGTTGGCTTTAGGGCACTAGGTATAGAATACACCTTAGGCTTACTAGCTCGAATCAAACAGGCTATGAGTTAAGACTAGCTTTACAACGAGCTTCTTTGTCCTTCCTACCTTTTGATGCGAAACTCAATGCTTGCTTAGGCAAAGAGGTCCAGTTACTCAATGAGAAGTATTTGAAAACTATTTTATTATAATTTTTTTTTATAAAAAAATATATAGTTACCCTACACAAGCTCATAAAAAATAGATTTTTTTTTGATGCTAGTAGAAAAATTTAGAAATGCTCAAAGAAATTTTTTTTTTATGTTCTAGACTTAACTCTTTATTGGGTTTTCTTAATACTTGATCCCTCAATATCTCACAGATTTTCTGATCTGTGCATCAATTTTCTTTTAAAAATACTTAGTTTAATTTGATTCTTAAGTATAATCAGGTGTCTAAATACTAAATACTAACTTTTTCGAGAACTTAAAATTTTAAAATTTTTATTTTTCTTCCCCCCAACTTAATCGACATTGTCTTTAATGAAGAAACAAAAAATAAAGGATGTAATAAAGAATATGAAAGAACACACCTGACTCAGTATATTTTTGGTCCAGCACATGTGCTACACCTGACTAGAAGACTCCATCGTTACATGAAAGAAAATTAACCTAATAACCTGAATATTGTATTGACTGAGTTGGTGAACCGATTGCCTTAGTAATCTATTGCTCTTAAGTTTAAAACCCTAATAATTACACTCTCTCTATTTTCTTATAATTTTTAATTATTTTTTATTTTATTCTTTAATTTTCTATTCTCATAAATCAGTCTTCTAAATAAAGCATAGGAAAGAGCTTTTCAGTACTTATTTTTCAATCCTCTAGAGATGATACTCTACTCACTTATTTTATTACTTGATTGATTGGTGCACTTACCATAGCTATTGATTAGCACGGATCAAGTTTTTGACGCCATTATCAGAGTTTTTGTCTAAAACAATATTAAAATTTTGATCCTAGCTTTACTTTAGAATTTTATTTTTAATTTTTGTTCTTACTTTATTTTTAAAATTTGTTTAGTGCATGATATGTACTAGATATAGTAACTTACTATCTTTAGATCCAAAAATTGAAAGGACCATCAGAAGACTACAACAAGAAAGAAACATGATAGCTGAAGATCCTAATGACATCAATCTGGGATTGGATACGATGATCAAGGGACAGTATGAAGCTATTCAAGTAGTACATCATCCATTAAATGATTACATCACACCATCTGTAGCCGATGCAGCTTCGAGCATCAGGAGATCGCCTGTGCAAGAAAACAACTTCAAAATAAAATCGACGATGATCCAGATGATTCAATCAACTATCCAATTCAGTGGACATGTGCATAATAATCCGAATGCCCATATTTCTAACTTTCTTGAACTTTGTGATACTTTTAAAATTAATGGGGTGTCGGATGATGCTATTAGACTAAGGTTATTTCCTTTCTCCTTACGGGACAAAGCTAAAAGTTGGCTTCATTCTCTTCCTGCAGGTTTTATCACAACTTGGGATGTTCTAGCCCAAAAATTCTTAGCCAAGTACTTTCCACCTTCTAAGACTGCCAAGATGTGCAATGATATTACTTCTTTTATGTAGATAGACATGGAGACACTATATGAGGCTTGGGAGCATTTCAAGAAACTGCTGAGGAGATGTCTACATTATCAACTATCCGTATGGCTTCAGGTACAAACTTTCTATAATGGTTTATCTCTTACTAATCATTTTATAATTGATGCAATAGCAGGAGAAACCATTAACCAAAAAATGAAGGAAGAAGCCTTTGATCTGATCGATGAGATGGCATCAAATAGCTATCAATGACAAATAGAATGCATGATGCTGAAAAGACTAGCAATTTTGTAGGGAGTAGATTGCGTATCAACCTTATTAGCTGAAATTGCAGCCCTTAGAGTCGAAGTCAACAACTTGAAGGGAATAGCTATGCATGTTCAGAGCATCATTTGTGATCTGTGTGGAGGAGGACACGATACAAGCAACTACCAGACAGATAATCCTTTTGCTAAAACAACTGATATAGCTAATTATGTTGGTAATTTTTTCAGGCCGCAACAAAACAATCCCTACTCCAATACATACAATCAAGGATGGAGGCAGTACTCAAATTTCTCATGGAGCAATCAAAATGCAGCACAACAGCCACCCTCGAGGTTACAAGTACCTAAAAAGAAGTCCAACATGGAGGAGCTGATGGTCAAATTCATGTAAAACCAAGAAGCAACTATAAAAAATTTGAAAGCCAAACTTAGGTAGGACCAAGCAGCAGCAATTCGAAACTTGAAGATGCAAATAGGCCAAATGGCTAAGATAATCTCCGAGAGACCTCAGGGATCCTTGCCCGGCAACATGAAGACCAATCCAAGGGAGCAAGTTAATGCTATCACCCTAAGAAGTAGTAAAAAGCTGGAGGAGCCACATCAGAAGAAAGAGGCTGAAGAGACAACTACAAATAAGGAACCATCAACTAAAATTCATCAGTTACCAAAACAACCAGCAGATGGATGGTCTCCAGGTATATAGTTTGCCAATCCAAATGTGAAGCCCTACATGTCACCACTACCATTCTCAGAGAGACAAATATAGCATCTAGATAAGAAATTTTCTAACTTTTCAAAATTTTAAAGAATTTATATATTAATATTTCTTTTATAGATGCTATCACTCAAATGCCCAGGTATGCCAAGTTTCTCAAAGAAATTCTAACAAACAAGAAAAAGCTGAAGGAGCATGAGAGAATAAATTTGAATGAAGAATGGTCAGCAATACTTCAAAATAAATTACCACAGAAGCTAAAAGATCCAAGGAGTTTTACTATCCCTTGCATTATTGGTGATTGTAGTTTTGATAAAGTTTTATATGATTTGGGAGCAAGTATTAATCTCATACCCTTTTCTATTTTCAGGAAGTTTGGTCTAGGAGAACCGAAGCCTACCACTATTACTCTTCAAGTAACCGATAGATCAATCAAATATCCAAGAGGTATAGTAGAGGATGTCTTGATAAAGGTAAACAAGTTTATTTTTTCTATTGATTTTATTATTCTTGATATGGAAGAAGATTATGATGTACCCTTTATCTTAGGGAGACCCTTTTTAGCTACTGGAGGAGCTTTAATAGATATTCAATAAGAAAAATTAATTCTTAGAATTCAAGACAAACAAGTTACTTTTAATGTTTTCAAAGATACTAAATATCTTGATGATAATCAAATTTATTCTCTAATTGATATTATTGACAATTCAGTATATGAGAATTCTATAGAAAATAGGTTTGAGACTATGAAAGCTAGCAATATCTAATTGAAAGAGGGCTCGACCAAACATGAAAGTATTTTAATTGAAGTGGCACCGAATTATTTAACTTAGAACTCAAAGAAAGTCAAGCTGAAGACTATAAATCAGAACTACTAGATAGGTTATTTTTTTTTCTTTTTAGTTTTGATCATTTTTTTTTCTTTTATTTTTTAGTAATTTGTTGCTCTTTTACTGCTTTGGTGTATATTTTTAATTTTGTAGAGAAAAATCAATAAGAACTTAAGCCAAATTTCAAAGCTTCAAAGAATCAGACTGAACCAAATCAAGTGTATTCCTTCCCATCCTTTATTGCACTCTTTATTCTTTTTCTCCTTTAAGACAATGTAGAATAAGTTGGGGGGTAAAAAAAATTTAAATCATGTGTCAAGAAGAAAATCTTGAGCAAGATAGACTGGATAAGTGATAAATGATAGAAGGATCTGCTACTGAATGTAACAAGTTAAAGAAGTAGATTAGTTGGTTAGACTTTTAGCAGCCTACTTAGGTCATCAAAAGACTATTAGCACTTCTAATTGCACATGCACACTAACAAGGCAATGTAGGCATTGATTATAAGGCCAACTGAGGATTCAATTATCACTGAAAATTGGTAATTAATATACATTCTAATCAAAGAAATTTAAATTTAAGAAAAGAGTTACCTGCTTAAAAATAAAGTGCAAAAGATAGAGTATATGTGGATTGCCTAAAGCCTAGTAATTGGGTCTCTACACCTAGGTCAAGTATGAAAATTTACGTAAAACAGTGGAGGAAAGGTCAGGATGCTCAGCAAAAAAAAAAAATGAGGTAGTGTAAAAGCTACCTTAATTCATGAGTATAAAATTGGAAATGTATAGAAAATTAACCAAAATAGGTGATAAGAGAGGATATTTTTGTCCTTTAAATTAATACTGAAATGCTAAAGTTAGTCATTATGAATACAAGTGCTGTAGATTTTTGATGTACTCTAAGAAAGTTTTTAATTGTACTGACTGCAAAATTTGCTTTTGAAGCTCAATGCTTAGTTTGTGGTATTTTCTAAACTTTTTGACCTTTAACTCTAGATTTATCTTATTGATGGATGATCTTATTGAAACATGGTATTATATAAAGCATTGCTAAGGGACTAGCAATGACTAAGTTGGGAGGTGTGATAAGTGGTAAAAATACACTAATAAAAATATTAAATTATAAAATAAATTAATTTATTTCTAGGAAATTGGTACTTTTGTTTATCCTATGTAGGAAAGAAGGCCATCAATATGGAGATCTTATTTTTCTGATTCAGATGAAATAAATTTCAAGCAAAACAGACTTCAAACAAGTCTGAAATTGAATTTCAAAGGAAATGATATAAAAAAAAGTCTGCCAGTCTGATTCAAATCGGCTCAGAAAAATTGGCTCAGCAGACTGCCCAGCCCGACTGCGCTCAGACCGACCACTTGCTAACGCCATGCTTATGCCATGCTGACATCAAGATTTTTCACGGTGCATGGTGGACCGCTACAGTGACCAAGTAAGGGCATTTTGGAGATTTCATGGGGACAAGCGTGCTTCGATTGGCTGAAGAAAGCAGCAGTCCATGCAACGCCGGGCTCGTGCATGGTCTATAGAGGGTATTCTAGAAATTTTGTCTGATCTGACGGATGCTATTCTCTGGGATTTGATCGAATGACTGAAATCTATGCATTGATGAATGACGGATGCAGCTCCCGATCGAGATCCAATGGTTGAGGTTCATCCCAATTTTTAACTAATATCTAAAGCTCTCCGATGCATGATCTGACAGCCTAGATTCAATCTTCAAGGCTGATCCAATGGTCCAAACAAATTCTGACTTGATTTGGGTTTTCAAAATCAATTTTTGAGTGATTTTTGGCCCATTTGATCATCATCCAATGGTCAGAATGATTTAGATTTCAATCTGAGTTGTGTTAGGAGTTTTAAACTCAATTCTTTTAGGATTTTTTGAGGGATTTTGATATAAATTCTTCTGCTTAGCCTATTTAAAGACCCTATTGCTATTGCTACCGAGGGAGAGAGTTTTAAGGGAGAGAGTTTTAAGAGAGAGAGTTTTAGAACAGTAACAAAGAGTAATAGGGAAAAATAGAGAGAGATCTTTAGAGAGATTTTAGAAAGGATTTAAGAGTTTTAAGGGAGAGAGAAGAAAAGGAGCTTTTATTTTTTTATTTTTTTTTCTTCTTTCGACAATCAGGACATCGATCAAGGGACTTCTCTTCTTCTTCATCGAGTTTTCCACATCAAGATCAACGGACAACCAATTTCAGCAAATAAATAGTCTAATTTCTTCATACTTTTTATTTTATTTGCTATTTTTGAACTTATTATCATGAACTAAATTTTTTTTTACTAAGGCTAAGGTGTAGCCACTCTTTTGATGCAATATTCAGTATGATTTATTTTTAATTTTAAATTTTATTTATGAGGAGTATATAAATCTGATCTTAATGCTTTTAGATTATTGGCCATCTTCTAATTGATCTAATGAACATAGATGATACGGACCAAGTACATCTAGGTTATTACTTCTTGATTATATACCTTGTATTATGAATCGAATTAGAATTCATATGCATGCAAAAATTTCAGTGCACTTTGGATGCAGCGTATTTCAATTAGAGGGTTTCACAAAACTTAATGCATTGATATTTATTTAAATTATACCTGGATCAAAGGATAATTAATAAATATTGATAGTTTTGCTATGCCTGGACTAAAGGATAGTGAATAAACTAGGAGACTCCATCATCACATGAAATAAAATTAACCTAATTCCTGAATATTGTATTGACTGAGTTGGTGAACCGATTGCCTTAGTAACCTATTGCTCTTAAGTTTAAAATCTTAATAATTACACTCTCTCTATTTTCTTATAATTTTTAATTATTTTTTATTTTATTCTTTATTTTTTTATTTTTATAAATCAGTCTTCTAAATAAAGTATAGAAAAGAGCTTTTCAGTACTTATTTTTCAATCCTCTAGGGATGATACTCTACTCACTTTATTACTTGATCGATTGGTGCACTTGCCATAGCTATAGATTAGCATGCATAATCTAGGTGTAGTAAATCCTAGATGTAGTAAATCCTAGGTGTCTTCCTTTCTTCCATGCAATACCACTCTGATACCAAATGTTGAAAATATGTGCTCTTCCTACATAGATCAGCGTGACCATCGGTGATTAGCCAAGCAACAAGAAAGTACTTCTCAGAGATCTCTATGGAAGCACGATCAAATAAATCAAGGAATAGAGAAGAAGAGAAGAAGAGAAGAAGAGATTTTTGGAAGAAAAGAGCTTTTATTCAGTATATTTCAGAACTCTTACAATCTTGACCTATTTTCAGTATATATACTTTACAAAGGATCAAGTCCAAGTTCATAGAAAAACTCTCCAAATCTAAACAATCCACATACACAAAATAATAACCCACAAAAACTGAGCCGACCCAGTTTCAGATTGAGCCGGCTAACCTACGATTGGGTCGGGCAGTTGTATACCGTGCCAATAGCCCAAAAATACTGCTCTCTATCTGAATTTTTCTTTGAGACCTAACCGACCCAGTCCTGAACTAGGTCGACCCAGTTCCCAATTGAGTCAGCTCAATCTCAGAGTGAGCCGACCTAGTTTTTGAACTTTACTATTGAGACTGATTCTTCTTCTGGCTTGCTCCCATCTTTTCATGACCTATCTTCTCATGTTTCCAAGACTTGGATGTGCCACTTCTAAGCTCACATGGAGGTGGTGCATAGCCCTCCATGGGCTTGAGGTCTGGGTGTTCGAGACCTTGAATGGCTTGATTGGAGCTTCAAAAACCTGGAACACAAGGTGGAGTGAGGAACCAAAGTTGGGAGATTGAAGACTGTAGAAAAGGAGCTTTCTATAGGTTAGTCGGCTCAGTCTCAAACTGGGTCGGCTAAGTCTTAGAACATAGGACAGATAGAAGATTGCATTCAAAACTATAGGCATGGGATAGAAACTGGGCTGGTTCAGTCTGAAACTGAGCCAACCCAGTCTCAGGTTAGCTGACCCAGTGCTGAGACTGAGTCGGCCTAGTGTACGGGTAGAGTTACACATGGGTTCTATTTGGGCTAGGATAGGAACTTATCCTAGGGATCTTAAGGCCTAGGTTAAGAGGTCATAAGGGGGCTAACTCATGTATGGGTTGGGTCTAGATCTAGAAGATGAGAGCATGGGAGACATGGGTGTACATGTGCTCGGTGAGTGCTTTCATATATTGGGTTAGCCAAAAAATTTTTTGGTCAGGCCTAATGGCTATGTATAAATACATAGGTTGTATTAGGATTTCAAAAAAGAAGAAGTAAAATATAGATCTTTTCTCCCTCAACTCTCTCTTCTTCTCTTCTTTCTAGAGTTGCTGCCCTAGAGTTCTTGAAGAAGCCCTAGAGAGGAGGGCGTCTCCCTCAAGCCCAAGGAGAGAGGCAACCCATCACAGATCCAAGTGGAGGATCGATGGTTTTGCTATCCATAGAGAATGTCACAGGTTCCTTCAGATCTATACTAAAGATCAGGAGCTTTCGTAACATAGTATCGGGGCTTGTGATACCAAGGATGATTAGCATTCGAGTGATATCATGGAACAACAATTAGTTTCAAAGCGAGGTGATGCCAGTTGGTGGGTGTACATTTGGTATCAAAGCTTGATGGTGCATGGATGGAAAGGAGAAGTCGTACAAGAAAAAATCAAAAATCTGTATCAGAATTTCATGGTATGTCTCAGCTCTATTTTTGTTGTTACTATGGTTTGGCCAACCAAGAGCAGTGGGTTGAAGGTAGATGTTGAGAGGATTAATGGAAAGAAATTTTTCTGAGGTAGAAGGATTGAGTGCATGATTTGCTGATCAGTCTTAATGAAAAGATCAGGGTGTATGATGGTTATGTGATAGGCAGGGAGCGCTGAAGTATTGTAGTAGCATTTTCCTGAAGATGTGGGACTGAGAGAGGCTCGACGGTACAGTCGCCAAGGGAGGTATCTCAACAGAGAGCATCAAGGTTCTCTAAGAAGATGGGCAATGTGGGGCTATTGAAGAGATGTTTCCCAAGGGATAATGATCGAAGAAAGGTTGAAGAAGTGACTATACATCCTTCAGTGTCAGGAAGGCAAGGAAGTAGTTGGGGTTGCATTCAGTAGTTCGACCAGAGCATGGATTTGTGAAGCCTTAGGAGTGATGGAGATGGATGATCCATGGAGGTCTAGTAGGTTAGGGCTGGACGGCTGTAGAGTGATGCAGAGACAAGGCTAGAAGCACTAAAGTGCTGTAGTATCACTTCCCTAGAGGCATGGGGCCGAGAGAGGCTCGGTGGTGTAGCAGTCGAGGGAGGTATCTTAGCAGATGGTGTCAGGGGCATCTCAAGAAGATCGGGTGTAGGTCTTAGGGAGAGATAGGATGTCTTAGAGAGCATCAAGCAGCCAGAAGTATCATGGATTAGGTTTCTTCTATAGGGGACCAGGGAGAGTCACGGTTTAGGTAGAGGATGGTTCTCCAGGTGCAACTAAAGCGATGGCTGGTGTAGGGGTAGAAGAGAAGGATTAGGATGGAATTTCCTAGGGTTCGATCATTGGATTTAGAAGAGTTGGATGAGCTCTTGGATTTTGGAGGTGCCCACGAATTGCGGAGGTATCCAAGATGGCTTCGAAGGGATCCATGGAGCGCGGAGGATTCGAAGAGGCAGCAATGGTGTTCGAGGTATAGTAGCAGGCTCAGTAGTGTAGCGTTGAGTGGTTGCCCTTGGGTGACTTGGGCATAGAGTTAGCTTTTGTAGCATCAGATGGACTTCGAATATAGGTGGAGCTCCGAAGAGGTGGCTTCATAATTGGAGAGAAATTTGACATGAGTTCAGAGCAGAGGGGTGCGAGAGGATCGATATCCTAGTACCAGTGTCGATGATGCATGATAAACATCATAAATTTATTAATAAAAGTATTAATTTATTAATTAATTTATATTAATTTTTAAAAATTAATAATTAATTTATATATAATTTTTGAAAAAATTATATTTTTATTAATTAAAAAATTAATTAAAAAATAATAAAAAAATAATAAAAATTAAAAAATAAAATTTTATTATTAGTAGAAAGAGCTCATTTTTTTGATCACAATGAAATAAATTTCAAGAAAAATGGAGCTAAAATGGAAAAGATATGAATTTTTAAAAATATAAAATAAATAAAAATTAAATAAAAAAGAAAACGGCTCAGCCGGCTCCGCAAGCCGAGCCACCAAGCCAAGCCGAGCCACCAAGCCAAGCCAAGCCATCAAAGCCGACTCAGCCATTGAAGCCATCAGCCGGTCCACGATCCAGGCGTGGACCGCCAGCTCAGCAAATTCCGGCGAATCAGAGATTGCCACGTGGTGGACCTAGACCCCTTAAGGGTCTACAGAAATTTATCGCGGCTCACAAGGGTAATTCAGTCTTTTCATCCGACAACAGCAGCGCTGATTGGTTGCGGTGTGCGGTGCGGCCGGTCCACGCGGTCCATGGGAACAGTTATTGCGCGATCGGACGGATGTGGTTGTTTGCGGTCAGGATCGGACGGCTGTGGTTGCTTCCGAATTTTATTCAGATACAAACATCACGCGGATCACCATCGGATGGCAGCGCTCGATCCAGGCGATGATCCGACGGTCCAGAATGCTGCCGACGGTGATCAAGACTCTCCGAAGCGATTTGCGGCCAGATTTCCTCGATCAAGCGCGATCCAACGGCCAGAATTTAATCCGACCCGATCTGAGCTTATCTGCATCCGATTTTGATGATTTTTGGACCGTTGGATTCCTGTTGAATGGCTGGATTTTATCAGATTTAGCAGAGTCATATCAGAGCTATTTTGATTCAAATTTTATCCAAATTTTTTTATATTTTTATGATTACAAAGGCTATTAGTCCCATATTGCCTTTAGAAAAAATATCCAGCCCTCCTAGCTCTATAAAAAGGACCCCAGGCCATCAAAAATCGATATCTCCGATCAAGGTGAAGCTTTGGTACAGGGCGAAGCCAGGCTATGGGTTAAAGGCTGCTTCGAAGCAACGGGTGCCGAGAAGAAGAGCCGAGCTTCTACACCATCTTTCTGCCAATGCCGATCCAAGATCAGAGATCAGGCTATTTTATTTTATTTTTTTATGTATTTAAATTTTAAAATTTTAGTTAATAAAAATTTTATTTTTGCATTTTAATTTCTTGCTTTTTATTTTTATTGTAATTTAATTTCTGCACTTTAATTATTACTTTTTATTTTATTACAAGTAGATGCTAAGATCTAACTAATAGATCTTAGTACCAAATTTAAATTTTTGCACCTTTTAATTTTCGCTTTTAATATTCCGGCTTCACTTTTGATTCTGAAAACTCAAATCCTTTTCTTCTTTTCTTTCCAAAAATCAAAGATTTTAAATCTAAAATACTACCTTCCCTGTGGATTCGACCCGACTCACTACTATCTACATATTTTCAATAATTTTAAGAAGTCGGATTAAACTGATAAACACGGTATCTTAACGACAACATCGCGTCCCTATCAAGTTTTTGGCGCCGTTGCCGGAGAAGGTTTTTGATTTTTGACTTTGATTTCTTTGATTTATTAAAAATAATTCCGACAAACGCACCAAGTTTTTGGCGCCGTTGCCGGGGAAGGCTTTTGATTTTTGATTTTGATTTCTTTGATTTATTAAAAATAATTTCGGCAAACGCACCAAGTTTTTGGCGCCGTTGCCGGGGAAGGAATAGATGCTATTTTTTTTCTTTGATTTCTTTGATTTTTTTTTTTTATAAATTAATTATTTTTTTTAATATTGCTTACTAATTTTTTTTTTTATTTTGTAGGAAAAAAAGAGAAAACAAAGAAAGCATCAAATTTTGGTGAGATCAATCCTAACCCTAGTCCTCTTTTCTTTTTATTTATTTATTTATTTATTTTATTTTTAAATTAATTTAAAAAAATATTCATTTAAACCTAATTAAAAGCCTCATGATAAGATTAGAAACCCTAACTGTTTAGAGCATGCATCATATTAGTTTTATTTTTATTTTTATTTTTATTTTTTTTTGGTGATTGCTGGAGGCAAGGTAAGCCTTTCAGAATACAATTAGTTACATGCATCTAGTTTAAATTGCATAAAACCCTTTGATTGAATTTTTTTTTTTTGCATATTCATATTAAATCAAATTAAGGGCACAACCCAATTAAACAAGATAAGGTGGGGATTTGATCACCCTTCCTTAGCCCACAAACAACCAACCAGCATCCTGCATTGACCTAAGCCTTTAATTTTAAAATCAATTAGACATCAACCCTAGGAACTCGAGCTCAATAGGACAAGGAATCCTAAGAGTTGAACCGGGTTAGGATAAGTCAATTTGACTGGTGTCTAGGAAAGTGGTTCAGGGACGACTGGCCCGAAGGAAGGTGGTTTCTAATTGGTTCCGTTCGCTTACCTGGCCAAGCACAATTGGTGTCTAAGGCAAGCAACGGGGGGACTCCCACCGACCTTACACTTACCTGGCTAGTTGATTGGCTAATCCTACACTTGGAGGGCTTGAAGGTGACCTTGGCAGTTAGGAGCTGTCTAGATCTAGGATAACCCTTAGTCAGGATTGATTGACCAACTTGATTGCTAACCAATATTAAATCTAATTAAACCTAATTCTTCTCTTTCTTCTTAGTTCTAGGACTCCTTAGGATCTTTTCTTTAGAACTCTTCTCCTTACTCCTCTAAAAATAAAATAAAAATAAAATAAAATAAAAATTAAATTAAACTAACTAAAAAATATTAAAAATGATAATTAAATTAAATTAAATTAAATTAAAATTAACAAATAAAATAATTAAAAAAAATAATTAATTTTTAATATAATAAAATAATAAAAAAAAAAATTAATTAAAAAAAAAAATTCTAAAATTTTTTTGAACCATACATTAGGGTTACACTAATACATGCATGGTAGGAAATCACTTTTTCTGATTTAGTTGAACTTAATTGAATGGTTGATTCACATTAAACATAATAATCAAATGGCTAATATGAATCTAATAGTCCAAAAATTAGATAAAGTTGACCTTCTTGCTCAGAAAATAGATCAACTCCTAACCCTAGGTCAACAATCTCCTGCACAATTCACATCATCTTCTAATTATCAGGAGAATTATTCAATCTGTGCTAGTCCAACCCATCATGTAAGTGAATATCCTATGACTGCACAGTTTCCATATTTTATCCAAGAACAAGTTCAAGCTACTCAAGGATACTCCAAATTGATTAATGACCCATTTTCAAATTCATATAATTCAGATTGGAGTAACTTTAATTTTTCTTGGACATCCCAACAGACTCAGGCTCAGACCCAAATTTCACTTGAGCAAAATTATCAAAATTATGCCTATAATAATGGTCAGCCTAGTCAGTTTATTCAGCCATCATATTATAATCAGCCCTCATACCCACCTCCTCAACAGACCAATCTAGCTGATGATAGATTTAACCAACTTCAACAATTAATTCTAACTCAACAGCAATCTATCGCCAGACTAGAAGCTCAAATAGGATAATTAGTTGAGTCTAACATGAGGAGAGAACTAGATCAACTACCGAACCTACCAATTTCAAATAACCCACCTAATGACCACCAACCACCTGGATTAAATTATCAATCTAATGTTTCATCTAAGAATCTCCAATTTGAGAATACCAAAGTAATTCCTGAACTTAAAAGCTATAGGATTCTTATGGACCCATACCAAGACCAGGTGAGAGAGGCTAGTACTGATGCTAGCCAAAATAAAAATTTAGAGGAAACTGGTTAGTACTGAGACTAACCACATAGAAGAACCCAAGCCAGGAATTAGTACTGATGCTAGTTCCAGTTTAAATGAGAGATAGAAATAAGGGAAAAGAGAATAGATGATTTACCCGAGACTTATAAACCTAATGTCCTATTCCCTTCAACCCTAGAAGCTGGTTCTTCTTATAAAAATCAAAAGGCATGTAATGAAATATCAATGGAGTTGTTTAAGCAGGATCACATTAATTTACCTCCAGAATTAAAACCGCCTTTAGTCACCATTCCAGCACCCATTGAATCAAACTTAACTCCTAAAACTCCATTCATGAGCATTTTAGAAGAACAAATAGGAGTAATTCTTAATAAACATGGGTCTGAGAATGGAATCATAAAATATATCCCAAAAATTAACAAGTGAATATATCAATAATGGGATTAAAAAATCAACATCAACTTTCTGAGATTGGCAATCCAAAACCATTGGAATTTGTCAATCCAATATTCGACACAGGATAGTGAGCTACATTGTGTCTGGCTGAAGACGGTAAACTTAGCGCTTGTTGGGAGGCAACCCAATATTTAGTTTTTATCTAATTTATCTTATTTTCTTTTTAGGATAATTTGAATAAGTTGGAGGGAGAGCTCAAATTTATAAAGGCATGTGCTGGACCAAAAAAATAAAAAAAAATAAAAAAATATATATACTGAGTTAGGTGTATTCTTCCATGTTCTTTATTACATCCTTTATTTTTTCTTCTCCATTGAGGACAATGTCGATTAAGTTGGGGGGAGAAAAAAATAAAAAATTTTAAAATTTTAAGTCCTCGAAAAAAGTTAGTATTTAGTATTTAGATACTTGATTATGCTTAAGAATCGAATAAAACTAAGCATTTTTAAAAGAAAATTGATACACAGATCAGAGAATCTGTGAGATATTGAGGAATCAAGTATTAAGAAAATTCAATAAAGAGTTAAGTCCAGAACATATAAAATTTTTTTTCTTGGAGCATTTCTAATTATTTTCTACTAGCATCAAAGAAAAGTCTACTTTTTATAGGCTTGTGTAGGGTAACTATACATTTCTTCATATAAAAATTTATTTTAATAAAATAGTTTCCAAGTACTTCTCACTGAGTAACCGGGCCTCTTTGCCTAAGCAAGCATTGAGTTTCGCGTCAAAAGGTGGGAAGGGCAAAGAAGCTCGTTGTAAAGCTAGTCTTAACTCGTAGCCTATTTGATTCGAGCTAGTAAGCCCGAGGGGTATTCTATACCTAGTGCCCTAAAGCCAACTGGTTTGGGAGTCATTGGCCCAAGACTCGCTACATGGATCAAATAGAAAGCTTAAGGAGTTAAGACACTCAATAGTGGTACAACGTTTAAAAAAAAAAAAAAAAAAAAAAAAAAAACATTTTCCCACCGAGTAACCGGGTCCCGTTGCCTAAGTAAGCAATGATATTCGCGTCAAAAAGTGGGCAATGTGAAAATAAAAATTAATAAATGAAGGATGGAAGTAGCAATACACCTGCCTATATGAAAGTTTAGACAAATCAGAGATAAAAGTTTAAAGAAAAAGTTCTAAAAAATTTAATATTCTTTACTTAATTCTTCTATTGATAAGTATTAATACCCCAATGATATGTCTCATTTAAGGGTCTACAGAAATTTATCGCGGCTCACAAGGATAATTCAGTCTTTTCATCCGACAACAGCAGCGCTGATTGGTTGTGGTGTGCGGTGCGGCCGGTCCACATGGTCCATGGGAATAGTTATTGCGCGATCGAACGGATGTGGTTGTTTGCGGTCAGGATCGGATGGCTTTGGTTGCTTCCGAATTTTATTCAGATACAAACATCACGCGGATCAGATCACCATTAATCCGGTCCGACCCGATTCTGAGCTTATCTGCAGATTTGATGATGATTTTTGGACCGATTTTGATGATTTTTGGACCGTTGGATTCCTGTTGAACGCTGGATTTTATCAAATTTAGCAGAGTCATATCAGAGCTATTTTGATTCAAATTTTATCCAAATTTTTTTATATTTTTATGATTACAAAGGCTATTAGTCCCATATTGCCTTTAGAAAAAATATCCAGCCCTCCTAGCTCTATAAAAAGGACCCCAGGCCATCAAAAATTCAATATCTCCGATCAAGGTGAAGCTTTGGTACAGGGCGAAGCCAGGCTATGGGTTAAAGGCTGCTTCGAAGCAACGGGTGCCGAGAAGAAGAGCCGAGCTTCTACACCATCTTTCTGCCAATGCCGATCCAAGATCAGAGATCAGGCTATTTTATTTTATTTTTTTATGTATTTAAATTTTAAAATTTTAGTTAATAAAAATTTTATTTTTGCATTTTAATTTCTTGCTTTTTATTTTTATTGCAATTTAATTTCTGCACTTTAATTATTACTTTTTATTTTATTGCAAGTAGATGCTAAGATCTAACTAATAGATTTTAGTACCAAATTTAAATTTTTGCACCTTTTAATTTTCGCTTTTAATATTCCGGCTTCACTTTTGATTCTGAAAACTCAAATCCTTTTCTTCTTTTCTTTCCAAAAATCAAAGATTTTAAATCTAAAATACTACCTTTCCTGTGGATTCAACCCGACTCACAACTATCTACGTATTTTCAGTAATTTTAAAAAGTCGGATTAAACTGATAAACACGGTATCTTAACGACAACATCGCGTCCCTATCAATGCATAGTTTTAGGAGGAGCAACATGTGCAGGTGGATAGGCATAGCTCTGAGGAGACCATGTTAGGGTTTGCAGCGAGTGCCAGTACAGGAACATTGCGGGTTCTCCTGGGAAGTCCAAGAAAGGTGATGCAGCAGCTAAGTAGAAGAAATCCTACAATTTTAGGATGGTACAGAGGAGCCAGCCAAGATCTTTAGTAGTGGAGGTGGTCATCCCAAAGGGCCTTAAGGGTGCACAACAGCTGAAGAGAATTAGTGGAGACGATGATTGCACAAGGGGTTGTTAGGGTACGTAGGGATAGCAAAATTGTGCAGGAAGGCATTGCCAAAAGTTTGCCAAGACTTGGGAGCACCAAGGTAGAGATTGTGAGAATTTATGGTATTCCCAAGCCTTGGGAGGCCACAGGTGGAGACTAGGATAGGAGTGGTCCTAGGGGGGAGGCGGTGCATATCCCTTCATGGGCTCGAGGTTTGGGTGTTCGGAACTTTGAGGGGCTTGGTTGAAGCTTCAAAAACCTAGGACATAAGGTGGAGCGAGGAATCAAAGTCGGAAGATTGAAGACTGCAGAAAAGAAGCTTTTTGCAGATTAACCAGATCAATCTCAAATTGGATCGACTAAATCTTAGAGCATAGGACAGATAGAAGCTCATGTTCGGGACTACAAGCCTGGGATAGAAATTAGGTCGGCTCAGTCTGAAACTGAGCTGACCCAGTCTTAGGTTAGCCAACCCAGTACTGAGACTGAACTGACCCAATGTTCGGGCAGAGTTACGCATGAGTTCTGTTTGGGCTAGGATAAGGACTTATCCTAGGGGTCTTAAGGCCTAGTTTAAGAGGTCATAAGGGGGATAACTCATGTATGGGTTGGGTCTAGATCCAAGGGATGAGAGCATGGGAGATATGGGTATACATGTGCTCGGTGAGTGCTTTCATATATTAGGTTAGCTATGGAGTTTTTGGGTCAGGCCTAATGGCTATGTATAAATACATAGGTTGAATTAGGATTTCAAAAAAAAAAGAAGTGAAATATAGATCTTTTCTCCCTCAACTCTCTCTTCTTCTCTTCTCTCTAGAGTTGCCATCCCAGGGTTCTTGAAGAAGCCCTAGAGAGGGGGGTGTCTCCTTCAAGCCTAAGAAGGGAGGCTCCCCATCATAGATCCAGGTGGAGGATCGGTGGTTTGCTGCCCATAGAGAAGGTCACAGGTTTCTTCGAATCTATGCTAAAGATCAAAGGCTTCCGCAACATGGTATCGGAGCTTGTGATACCAAGGATGATTAGCATTTGAGCGATATCATGGAATAACAATTGGCTTCAGAGCGAGGTGATGCTAGTTGCTGGGTCCACAGTCTGCCTTTTGTCTCTTGACATGGGTCGAGCAATCTTAAATTTTGAGATGACTCAAACTTGGTTTCTTATCATGCCATATCTCATATGGTATAGCAGAAACGGTCTTAGAGAAAATCCTATTCAGTAAATATATAGCGGTCATCAGACTATGTTTCGAAAGAAAGTCAGGGAGGTCCGTGAAGCTCATAATGGATCAGACCATATCTAATAGGATCTAGTTTCTTCGTTCTGAAATTTCGTTGAGTTGAGGCATTCCAGATGAAGTCCATTGAGAGACTATGCCATCATCCTTAAGATAGTTTAGGAATTTCCGACTAAGGTATTCACCTCCTCGATCTGATCAAAGAATCTTAATGGATTTTTCTATTTATTTTTTCACTTCGAGTCTGAATTTCTTGAACTTTTCAAAAGCTTCAGACTTGTGTCGCATCAAATACACAACCATATCGAGATAAGTCATCGATAAAGATGATGAAGTAGACATAATTATCTCTAGCCGGCACATCAAATGTGCTGCATACATCAGTATGTACTAGGGCAAGTAGGTCTGTGGCCCTTTCCCCATATCCTACAAAAGAAAGCTTGGATATTTTGCCATCAAGGCATGATTCACAAATCGGATGTGACTCAAAAATTAATAGACTCAATAGCCCGAATTTCTCCAATTTGTTAACCTTATCTTCGGCTATACGACCTAGCCTAAGGTGCCATAGATACCTATCATTTAGACTATTCCTAGATCACTTTGATCCTATGGCATACATGTTTTGCTTGATATTAAAAATAGAAACATCAATATGTAAATAGTAGAGACCATTTATAGGGAAACCACTTGTAGTTTTATTTTTTTCATAAAGAATATTATAATAGTCCTTAAGAAAACTAATTATATAGCCTTCTTGTGCTAAACATGAAATAGAAATCAAATTTCTGCTTGCTGCAGGCACATAAAAATAGTTTCTAAGAACTAAATTTAATCCTTATGGTAATTATAGTGGTTAGATTTCCACGGCCACAGTAGTAACTCTTGCTTCATTTTCGATGCGTAGGATCATCTCACCATCCCTCAGCCTCTTGCTATCCTCAAGACTCTGCATAGAAGTGCATAAGTGAGCACTAGAACCAGAGTCAAGCATCCAACTGGATGCACTAGAAATCATAAGATTAGATTCTATAATGAGCATACCTCCAGAAGGACCTACCTCCTTGTTCTTCAGGTTGGCCAGGTACAAAGGGCAATTCCACTTTCAATGGTATCAGTATTGCAATGAAAATATTTTTCTTTATCAGCGACCTTCTTCTTTGGTTCTATCTTCTTCTTCTTTCCACCATCCATCTTCTCCTTCTTCATGAACTTCTTCTTTCCAAAAGACTTTCTCTTGGAAGAAGTCCACTCCACAGCAAGTACTGAGCCTTTAGAACCTTTCACAGAAAGCTCAGTAGTAACTAGCATGTTCATGAGTTCAGCCAAGGTATTTCTGAAGTTTATGCATATGGTAGTTCATGATGAACTGCCCATACGCATCTACCAAGGACTGCAAAGTTATATCAATCTGCAGATTTTGATCTAACTTGACATAAAACTTCTCAAGCTCTTCTAAGTCCTTGATCATCATTAGACAATGATCTTGGACCGAGTGCCCATCACGCATCTTGAGCCTTAAACAAGTCATCTTAGTGACTTGATAATTGGCTGTGCGACTCTGTTCACCAAACATCTCTTATAGGTGAGCCAACATTTGGCGAGCTAGTCCTTGATATCTTCATGTTGGCGCTGGAGCTCATCAGACATCGAGCCCTAACATGTAATATCTGGCCTTATTATCTTCATTCATCCATTTTCTCAGAGACGCTCTCTGTTCAATGGATGGATAGACTGGTAAGGTGGGAGGGTCCTGGTTCCAACACATGGAGTTAACTTCTCAAAATCCAAAATAATTTTGATAGTTCCTGAGCCAATCTTTATAATTGGGTCTGATCAGTCTATGTGTTGTCCTAGGATACGTGGGCTAAGTGGGTTGGATGCAGACATTTTTCTGTAGAGAGTCAAAGATTCTAGTTAGATACTGTAATTATGACTTGACCAATTTATTTAGAAATTTTATTTTTAAATAAATTAGCTCTCACTATTTTCTCAGATCCCTACACTTCCCTCTGTAGAGATGTGAAAATCTCCATGATTAATGATTTCTAGTGGGATGGTGCGGTCTCACCAACTGACTCATCACCTCACCTAACAGTTATTGGATGATGGGTTAGCCAATGAGTGAACAACTCTTGTTCAATGATTCTCTAATCATGGTGCACCCAAACTCTGGATCTCTAATTCATGAATCTCACCATGTTCGAAATATTGATCCACTCCTTAGTTAAGTCAGACCCACCATTTGCATGATATTGATTCTCTAATTCTTGATTGAATCTCTCATCGTATCCTAGAATATTGAGCCCAACTCATCCTCCAGCCCATAGCATCCAATGCCTAATAGACATGGTTGCATCTTTTCGGTGCAACTGAGCCACTGTATCCAGTCGAGAACAATCAACCTCATGGGAAGGGCCCGCACATCTACAATGGTGGAAGACCTCAGACTTAATCTTTTCTTAGGGAGAATTTGATTCAGGTCTCATTAAACTAGACTTGACTCATAGTCATAACAATTATGACTAACCTAGTGGCATGGGTTAGCTCGGATTATTGAGCCACCTCAGATCAGAACTGTGTCAATAGATATGGCCAGGTAAGTGAGATCGGTGGAAGGAATATGCCATTAACTCATACAAGAATACGCATTCAGGTCGAGTAGCTTCCAATTAAAAATCAGTCGGTCGTATGTGCCAAACTTACCTTAGACACCAAATTGTATTGAGCCAGAACCAATTGGGTTAGCCTACAATCCAGACTCTAACCTCTGAGCCTAATTAGGTCTTGCTTGATTGATCGTGACTCGATCTTGACCCAGACTTAATCCTATTAGGCTGGTCAATTTAAGCATTGTTGATCCCATCTAACCAACTCTTGATTTGATTCGGTTTGATCAACCGCTTAGACCTAATTGAGCTACCCAAGCCCGAACCCAGTATTATGAATATGTCTTAGATCTAAAAATTCATCAATTTTAGACCTAATTAATATTTTATAATCTTAATTCTTAATTAAGTTTAGGGTTCATAAACAAAATATGCACAATAAATCCTAGGGATTTCAGGATCTAAGGTTTTGCAGAAAAGTAAGTTTTGGATTTTCTGATTAAGGACGAACGTGCAGCACCCCTACACGTCATAAGAACACCCCATCGAATGGAAGGAGAGGGCCTTTAAACCCTTCTTTGTTCTTATGATCGGACGGCCAAGAGAGAATGCCTTAATCAGGAACATATAATTTCTACTACAAAACTAGTTTTAGATCTATATCATATATCTCATATATAATTAGATCTAATCATGGCATATTTTGCATACATCTCATGTATCATAACTCATTAAATATACATGCTTTCAAATCTGATATATTATCATCATAATAATCTAAAAAATTAGTATTTAAATTTGATCTACATTAAACAAAACTATTCTAGATATTTTATAGAATTATTCTATAACTAGTCTAAGCATGCATCTTTCATATCTTATATGAAAAAAATTAAAACTCTATTTTTTATTTTTGAGATCTTATTATAATAATTATAACTTTAGAAAAATAAAAATTAAATAGATCTAAAATTATTTTTAATTAAATTAAAAACATGATTATGCTAGACTATACATAGAACTATTCTATACCTAGTCTAGTCATGCATCTCATACATTGTAGATCTAAATCATTCTAATTTTAACTTTCTAATTTCAGATCTAATCATATCTGATGTGATATCTAAATTTCTTTAATATAAAATCATAAAAAAATTAAATCAGATCTAAAATAGATCTGATGAACTGCCAATGCAGCTTTGATACCAATTAAAGAAAAAATCCTATTTTTTCGACATAGGATCGTTCAGATCTGATTGGATCTAAAAGAATATTTTAAAATTTTTTTCTATGATCATAATAAGATATGAGATATCTTAAATCTGATCCTAAAGATTTGATATTAAAAAAAATAAAAATAAAATTAAATCTAATTTAATTTCATACCTTGTTTTGGATAATCAAATTATCCTGTGATGATCCTGAGGTTTTGGAAGGAGCCATGCATACTCCTAGCCTCTGTCAGTGTCCACTTGGGTAGGATCTAGAGGTCTTCTCCTTCTGAATCTCCTTTTTAAAAATCAAATTTGGATTTGATCTTAAAGTTCTTCAAAACTTTTTTTGAAGAAGCAGCAATCGTCTCTTTCAGCAGTGCTGCCTTCTTCCTGATATGGATCGCCTTTCTTCCTTGGATGGTACTTGAACCCATGTTCAAAACTCCTTGGACATGGAGAGGGGGGAGAGAGTATCAAAAGGGTGTGGAAGAGAGAGAGAGGTAGCCTTGGGGTGTGGGAATTGTATAAGACATTTTAACCCTAGGCGTAGATAGGGTCTTAAATAGACCCTATTGCGCCATGCAAGTGCCATATCATCCCAAGCCAATCAGAGGCCTTCATTCAATCAGATCTAAATTTGATTGATGGGATGATATCATCTGATCTAATCAGATGAGATTTCCTAAAAAATCCATATAGGTGGTGCGAAGATTGGATAAAATAAAACACTTTGGCATCTAGGTATTTAAACCCATCAAGAAACCCTGGAGTCCCATCTGTATGGGACTCCATCCCTTATCCATATGGGGCACATGCCTAGGATGGCATGCATCATCTCTCTTACCACTTTTAGTAGGGGGACAAGAGCCTTAGGTGTCCTCTTATAGGCGCATGATACATGGATCTATGTCCAAGTGTCCGGGGTCAACTATTGACCTATGTCCAAAAACAGGAATTAGTAGGTGACAGAAATTGGTAGGTATTGTCTTAAATCCATCTAATGAATTAAGACAATCTTTTTCTGATCTAGACAAGCTCTAGTCAAACTAAGACATGGTTCTTGAGTAAGCCCAAATAAATTTGGCTTAGCCAAGATGAACCAAAATGATTATAAAAGGAGAATGTTAGGTTCAATCATGTGCTGGCATGATTTTCTTGAACCTAATTGGATCTAATCCAAATCAATTGAACTAGATTAGTCTAATTGATGACATCCAGATCCAAACCCTTATTTGTATGATCCAATTAGGTTTAGTTTCGTATGGTAATGAGATATGTCACGATCTCTATCATCGATATCATCAAAATACCTTTCGATGGATGAGAACTTTTCTAATTCATACAATTAGAATGAAGGATCATGTAAATCATTCTAATTGCTCCCAAAATTCATCACCTAGCAGTATATGGTGGCAAACCATCAGAATCAAAAGTGAACCTCTCGGTGCAGCTACTTATGTGATTGGGTTCTTCTATCTTTAGCCTTGATAGGATTAGAATTAAGATAAACTCGTCAAACTCAATATCTGTCATATGAATTAATCATAAGATTTGAGTCCAATGTAAAACTCTAATAGAAACTCTTTCTATCATCTTCACTCTACCATGGCTATAGACTTAAGAACTCAATCTCATGATTATCATAGGACTGCTCCTCATCTACCAAGGTAGATAGATCTCCTATTGGTGCAATCCAATTTCTACAATGAATATGCTATAGCCAACATACACCTCAGGATTTTGAATTACTAGAAGATCGAGTTATGGTGTAGTCAAACTATAACACCCTCAAGATGAACTATCGATGCACCTTAGGTCAAAAAACCAGACATACCACTACAGCATCGAGTCAGTCATCGATGAGAAGGTAGACTTTCTTATGATTGCTCGAGGTGGTCATACTCAATGCCCTCATTCTCAACGAGTATCTGTACTCTCGCTCCAATGTCTCTACATTATAGACTCTAGATACATCTATCTTAAGAAAGTGATCGTACACCAACCTTCTGAATTAATCACCATCCTCATGATGATCCTATGGTTGGGAGCTATTTATGAGTTAATTATGAAAATTCATGTCTCAAATTTTCAACTCTTGAAAATATGAATTGTCATTACCATTAACTCAAAGGATGTATCACAGAGACTTTAAATGCACACTATGATAGAAAATAACTATTTTATTAATTTATAGTTAAAATTATAAAATTATCCTTAAAAGTGTATTATAAGTATTTAGCCAATCTGGCTTTTAGGGCACTCATTTAACAAACTCCCACTTAACCTAAAGCCAATTGGCTACAAATCTAAGTCCCATCTTCTCAAGGTGGGCTTCGATCTTCTACTGGCTTAATGGCTTTGTCAACGGGTTAGCCACATTGTTTGCAGTATTGACTCTCTTGACCTTGTTGTATCCCTTCTCGAGATAATCATGTATGAGGTGGTATCGCCGTTCAATATGCTTGAATTTTTGGTGAGACCTTAGCTCCTTAGCTAGGGCTATGGTGTCATTTTTATCGCAGTATAGAGGGACGGCATTTGATGGCATCACTCCAAGCTCTGTGGCAAACTTCTTATACTAGAATACCACTTTTGTAGCCTCCGACGCAGCGATGTACTCTACTTTCATGGTGGATTCTGCTATCACCATCTACTTAAAACTCTTCTAACTGACAGCTCCATAATTATAAATAAATAGACTTTCAGATGCCAACTTTCGATCATCTATGTCAGACATAAAATTCAAGTCTGTATACCCCTGGACCTGGAGTTCTCCATTACCAAAGATTAGAAACATATCCTTAGTCCTTCTCAAGTACTTAAGGATATATTTCATAGAAGTTTAGTGCTCTTCACCTAGATTTGACTGATACCTGCTCGTGACACTCACAGCATGGGCAATATCAGATCGTGTACATAGCATGGCATACATGAGGCTCTTAATTACTGAAGCATAAGGAATCTTGCTCATGTGTTCAATCTCCTCAGGTGTGCTTGGGCACATCTTCTTGGAGAGATAAATGCCATGTCTGAAGGATATTGAAGCCCTCTTGAAATTTTTTATGCTAAACCTCTTCAGCACCTCCTCTATGTACATTTTCTATGAGAGACCCAGCATCCTATTCAGTCTATCCCTGTAGATCTTAATTTTCAAAATAAAGGATGCCTCTCCTAGATCTTTCATAGAGAACTCCTTAGACAACCATATTTTGACTGTAGTCAATATGGAAGTATCATTTCCAATTAGGAGGATGTTACCCACGTATAGTACGAGGAAGACAACAATGCTCCCACTGATCTTTTTGAAAATACAGGACTCTTTCTTATTCTTGATGAATTTAAATGATTTGATTACATCATTGAAATGAGCATTCCAACTTCAAGATGCTTGCTTAAGTCCATATATCAGCTTGCATACTTTATGATCATTATCACTGGATGTGAAATCTTGCGGCTATTTCATATAGATATCTTTCTTAAGTTATCCATTTAAGAATATCATTTTCATATCCATCTATCATATTTTATAATCAAAATTGACTACAACAACAAGCAAAGTGCGGATGGATTTGAGCATTGAAGGAAAAATTAGATTTTTTTGGGTTAGGTTCGTTCAAATCTGATTGGATCAAGAGGCAAATTTCAAAAATTTTCTCTTAGATCCAAATCAGATCTAACATTTTTTAGATCTAATTTTATGATCTGATAAATAAAAAAATTAAATTAAATTAAATCTAAATTAATGTTACCTTGATACTGGGTAATCTGATTATCCTTTGATGATCCTGTTGATTGCCTGAGGTTTTGGATCTAGCCACGCAAGTGCCTGGCCTCTACCAGTTTTCACTTAGGCTGGATCTGAAGATCTTCTTCTTCTCTTTCTTTTTTCCAAAAATTAGATCTAAATCTAATTTTGAAGATCTTCAAAACTTCTTTTGAAGATGTGCTGCTGTCTCTTATAGCAGGGCTGCCTTCTTGCTTTTCTGTTGCCTTTTGATTGCCTAAATCGCACCAAACTCGTGCCCAACTTCCCTTGGACGTGGAGAGGAGAGAGAGGATCAAAAGATAGCATGGAGGAGGAAGAGGGGTAGCCTTGGGGCGTGGCTAGGAGAAAGCTCTCTTAAAGTTGGGCGTAGACAGGGTTTATTTATAGACCCTACTGCGCCATGCAGTGCTGCATCATCCTAGCCAATCACGTTGCTTCGTACAATCAGATCTAAATCTGATTGGTGGGTGACATCACCTGATCCAATCAGATGAGAGTCCCATAGATTCATCCTTAGATGGAATCTAAGACTAGTCAAAGTCTATGGCTAGGAGACATCTAAGTTGAATCCAAGAAGCAACCTAGATCCATATATGATTAATTATTTGACATTATCCTGCTGTACCGGAAAGAAAATTCTGATTTTCGGACCAGGTTCGTTCAGATCTGATCAGATCAAGAGATATATTTTAAAATTTTTTTTCTTTGATCCTAATCAGATCTGAGATATTTTAGATCTGATTATTATTATTTTAGAAATTAAAATAAAATTAGATAAATTAAATCAGATTTAATTTACCTTGATGTGGGTAATCCTATTACCCGTTGATGATCCTGTATGCAGCGGAAGGTTCTGGATCTAGCCACGCAAGTGCCTGGCCTCTACCGGTATCCACTCGGGCTGGATCTGGAGATCCTCTTCTTCTCTATCACATCTCCAAAAATTAGATCTGGATCTGATCTGGAGGATCTTCAAAACTCCTTTTGAAGATCAGCAGTCGTCCTTTGCAGCAGCGCAGCCTTCTAGCTTTCATCGCCTTTCTTTGATCTGGATCGCACCAACCAAGTCCAAAACTCCTTTTGGACGTGGAGAGGAGAGGGAGAAGGTGGGTTTGGCATGGAGGAAGAGGGGAGAGGCAGCCTTGGGGCATGGGGAATTGTGATTCCTTTCAATCACTTCAATTTTTTCCTTGAGTTGGGCGCAGGGTCTTATTTATAGACTAAGCTGTGATCCAACTCCTCTTCTTCCCAACCAATCACAACCTCTTTGTGAAATCAGATCTAAATCTGATTGGTGGGAATAGAGTCCCCTGGATTCCTCCTTAGAGGGTGCCTAAGACCAGTCAAAGTTGGTTCTTAGGAGAACTCTAATTGGAATCCAAAAAGGAGATGGAGTCCCTTGTCCAACAAGGGACTCCTAGGCGCCTCCAACTTGGGCACACGCCAAGGGTGGCGTGCGCCCTCCTCCTTGCCAGGTTCTGGCAGGGGGACAGGCCCCCACCAGCTCTCCAATAGGTGCATGACATGTGGTCAAAAGTCAAAGTGTCAATGGTCAACATTTGACCAGTCAAAGGTAGACTTTTGACCAAAGTCAAAGAACAAGAAATGGCAGGTGACCAAAAATGGCAGGTAATGTCTTACAAAATAAGACAACCTTTTCTGACTTGGACAACCTCCAGTCAGACCATATGAAGGCCTCTGATTGAGCACAAACTCCTTTGGCTCAGTCAGGACAACTTATTTATGATAGTAAAAGAAGAACGTTAGGTTCAATCGAGTGCTAGCACGATTTTCTTGAACCTAATTGAATCTCATTCAGATCAATTGAACTAGATCAGTTCAATTGATGATCACCAGATTCAAACCCTTGTTTGTGTGACCCAGTTAGGTTCAGTTCTGTATGGTAATGGGATATGTCATGATCTCTATCATCGACATCATCGAAACTCCTTTCGATGGATCAGAACTCTTCTGATTCGAACAGCTAGAATGATCGATCATCTAAATCATTCTAATTGCTCCCAAAATCCACCAGTGACACCTAGCAGTATATGGTGGCAACCCATCAGAGCTGAATGCGAACCTCTTGGTGCAGCTACCTGTGTGATTAAGTTCTTCTATCTTGAGCCCCGATCAGATTAGGGTTAAGGTGAACTCGTCAAACCCTAGTTCTGTCATATGATGTAATCATTCGATTCAAGTCCGATGTGAAAATCTAAATAGAAACTCTTTCTATTATTTCACTCTGCCATGGCCATGGGACTTCTGGACTTGATTCTCATGATCATCATAGGGCTGCTCCTCTACCACCGAGGTAGATAGATTCCATCTTGATGCAATCCAGTTCCTACAATGAACATGCTATAGCCAACATACACCTCAGGGTTCCATATGGCTAGGAGACCGAGTAATGGTGTAGTCAAACTATAACACCCTCAAGGTGAACTGCCGATGCACCTCAGGTCAAAGAACCAGACACACTACTGCAGCATCGAGTCAGTCATTGACGAGAAGGTAGACTTCCCTAATGACTACTCGAGGTGGTCACGCTCAGTGCCCTCGTTCTCTAACGAGTACCTGTACTCTCGCTCCGGTGTCTCCACACCGTAGACTCAAGACTCATCTACTAAAGAGAAGCGATTGTACACCAACCTTCCGGATCAATCACCATCCTCGTGATGATCCTATGGTCGGGAGCATTTTATGAGTTAATAATGATTATTCATGTCTTAAATTTTCAACTCTTGAAAATATGAATTATCATTACCATTAACTCAAAGGATGTATCACAGACACTAAATACACATATGTGATAGAAAATAACCCATTTTATTGATTATTAGTCAAAATTATAATTTTGCCCCTAGAAGTGTATTACAAGTGTCAGCCAATTCTGGCTTCTAGGGCACATATATCTAACAATCTCCCACTTGTCCTAAAGCCAATTGGCTACAAGTCTAAGTCCCATCTTCTCAAGGTGGGCTTCGATCTTCTGCTGGCCCAACGGCTTTGTAAGTGGGTCTGCCACATTATCTGTGGAGTTGACTCTCTTGACCTCGACGTAACCCTTCTCGAGGTAATCGCGGATGAGGTGGTATCGCCGCTCAATGTGCTTGGATTTTCTGGTGAGACCTCGGCTCCTTAGCAAGGGCTATGGCGCCATTGTTGTCGCAGTATAGAGGAATGGCATCTGATGGCATTACTCCAATTTCTGCAGCAAACTTCTTGTACCAGAATGCTTCCTTCGCAGCCTCTGATGCAGCGATATATTCTGCTTCCATGGTGGAATCTGCTATCACCGTTTGCTTGGAACTCTTCCAGCTGACAGCACCACCATTGCACACAAACAGACTCCCAGATGTCGACTTTCGATCATCTATATCGGACATGAAATCCGAGTCTGTGTATCCCTGGACTTGGAGTTCTCCATTACCAAAGACCAACATCATATCCTTAGTTCTTCTCAAGTACTTAAGGATACATTTCACAGAAGTCCAGTGTTCTTCACCTGGATTTGACTGATATCTGCTTGTGACACTCACAGCATGGGCTATATCAGGTCGTGTACATAGCATGGCATACATGAGGCTCCCTATTGCAGAAGCATAAGGGATCTTGCTCATGCGTTCTATTTCCTCAGGTGTGCTAGGGCACATCTTCTTGGAAAGATGAATACCATGTCTGAAGGGTATTAATCCCCTCTTAGAGTTTTCCATACTAAACCTCTTTAGTACTTTCTCTATGTACATCTTCTGTGAAAGTCCTAGCATCCTATTCGGTCTATCCCTATAGACCTTAATTCCTAGAATAAAGGATGCTTCACCTAGGTCTTTCATGGAGAATTCCTTGGACAACCATAATTTGACTGTTGTCAATCATGGGAATATCATTCCCAATAAGGAGGATGTCATCCACGTACAATACGAGGAAGACAACAGCGCTCCCACTGACCTTTTTGAAAACACATGGTTCCTCTTCATTTTTGATGAAACCAAACTTTTTGATCACATCATTGAAATGAGTGTTCCAGCTCCGAGATGCTTGCTTAAGTCCATATATGGACCTTTGCAGCTTGCAAACCTTGTGATCAGTATCACTGGATGTGAAACCTAGCGGCTGTTCCATATAGATATCTTCCTCAAGATATCCATTTAAGAATGCCATTTTCACGTCCATTTGCCATATTTCATAATCGAAATAGGCTGCAACGGCAAGCAATGTGCGGATGGATTTTAGCATAGCCACTGGGGAAAAGGTATCCTGATAGTCAATGCCTTCGCGTTGACTATAACCTTTTGCCACTAGTCTAGCCTTGAATGTCTCCACATTCCCATCTGCACCAATCTTTCTCTTGAAGATCCATTTACACCCAATAGGTACTATACCTTCTGGTGGATCTACCAAGGTCCAGACTTGGTTTGAGTGCATCGAGTCAATTTCTGACTGCATTGCCTCTAGCCATTTCTCGGAGTCGATATCTGATATCGCCTCGTTGTAGGTTTTGGGATCATCACCATGAGCACCATTACCTACGAGGAACATTTTCTCTACTTCCTCTGAAATAATACCTAAGTATCTTTCAGGGGGACGGAAAACTCTTTCCGATCTACGAGGTGGAGGAGGTAGTGTTCTTATTGGCTCAACCTGATTTGGTTCCAATTGGTCCTTAGCTCGTTGTACTTGTGAGACTTTCTCATCAAGCTTAATCTGCTTTCCAATGCCGCTATCTTGAATAAACTATTTTTCAAGAAAGATGGCATGTCGACTCACAATCACATTGTGGTCTTCTGGAATGTAGAAATAGTATCCTAATGACTCTTTAGGATATCCTATGAATCGAGCTCTAAAGGACCTAAACTCTAACTTGTCCGCTTGTTGTCTTTTGACATGAGCCGGACAACCCCAAATTCTGAGATGACTCAGACTTGGTTTCTTACCGTGCCATATCTCATACGGTGTGGTAGGAACGGTTTTAGAGGGAACCCTATTCAGTAGATAAATTGAAGTTAACAATGAGTGTCCCCAAAGAAAATCAGGGAGGTCTGTGAAGCTCATCATGGATCGAACCATATCCAATAGAGTCCGATTTCTCCATTCTGAAACCCCGTTGAGTTGAGGTGTTCCTGGTGGAGTCCATTGAGAGACTATGCCATTTTCCTTGAGATAGTCTAGGAATTTCCGGCTAAGGTATTCACCTCCTCGATCTGATCGAAGAACCTTAATGGTTTTTTCAGTTTGTTTTTCTACTTCATGTCTGAATTCTTTGAACTTTTCAAAAGCTTCAGACTTGTGTCTCATAAGATACACATACCCATACCTAGATAGATCATCGGTAAAGGTAATGAAGTAGACAAAATTGCCTCTAGCCGGCACATCAAATGGGCCGCACACATCAGTATGTACTAGGGCAAGGAGATCTGTGGCCCTTCTCCCCATGTCCAACAAAAGGGAGTTTAGTCATTTTGCCTTGAAGACAAGATTCACAAGTTGGATATGACTCGAAAGTCAATGGACTCAATAGCCCATTTTTCTCCAATTTGTTGATCCTATCTTCTGCTATATGACCTAATCTCAGGTGCCATAGATATCTGTCGTTTGGACTATCCCTAGGTCGTTTGGCATTCACGTTTTGCTCGATAGTTAGAACAGGTACATCAATATGTAGCTGATAAAGACCATTAATAAGGAAACCATTTGCAATTTTATTTCTTTCATAAAGAATGTTACAATGGTCCTTAAAGAAGGTAATCACATAGCCTTCTTGTGCTAAGCATGAAACAGAAATCAAATTCCTGCTAGCTGCAGGCACATAATAACAGTCTTTCAAAACTAAGTCTAAACCAGATGGTAATCGAAGAGGGTATGTTCCCACGGCTACTGCAGCAACTCTTGCTCCATTACCGACGCGTAGGATCATGTCTCCATCCCTCAGCCTCCTGCTATCCTCAAGACCCTGCATGGAAGTGCACAGATGAGCACTAGAACCAGAGTCAAGCACCCAACTGGATGCAGAAGAAACCGTAAGGTTAGACTCAATAACGAGCATACCTCCAGAAGGACCTTCCTTCTTGTTCTTCAGGGTGGCCAGGTAAGTAGGGCAGTTCCGCTTCCAATGGCCGTCGCTGTTGCAATGGAAACACTTTCCTTTGACATCGGCCTTTTTCTTCGGTTCTGCCTTCTTCTTCTTTGATCCTTCCACCTTTCTGCTTTTTCACAGACTTCTTTTTCTTTTTCCATAAGACTTTCTTTTGGAAGAAGTCCATTCCATAGCAAGAACTGAGCCTTTAGAACCTTTCATAGAAAGCTCAGCGGTAACCAGCATATTCATTAATTCGGCCAAGGAATTTTGAAGTTTATGCATGTGGTAATTCATGATGAATTGCCCATATGCATCAGTCAAGGATTGCAGAATAATATCATTCTGCAGATCCAAGTCTAACTTCAC
>QRFJ01004332.1:23719-86100 GCA_006176705.1 Cocos nucifera | reverse complement strand
GATGGTGGCCACTGACGAGAAGGTAACCTGATATCCTTTCGCCACTAGCCTAGCCTTGAATATCTCTACATTTCCATCTAGACATATCTTTCTCTTGAAGATTCATTTATACTCAATAGGTACTATACCTTTAGGTGGATCTACCAAGATTCAGATTTAGTTCGAGTGCATCAAGTCAATCTTTGACTTCATTGCCTCTTACCAATTCTCGGAGTTGATATCTGATATCGTCTCGTCATAGGTTTTGGGATCATCATTATGAACCCATTTCTCATGAGGAACATTTTCTCCACATCCTCTGAAATAGTACCTAAGTACCTTTAAGAGGATGAAAAATCCTATTTGACCTGCGAGTTGGAAGAGGTAGTGAATTATAGATCGGCTCAGACTAATTGGGTTCCTTAGGTTCCTTGGCTCTTTGCTCTTTGGAGACTTTCTCCTCAAGCCTAATCTATCTTTCAATGTCACCATCTTGAATAAACTATTTTTCAAGAAAAATAATGTGTCAACCCATAATCACATTGTTGTCTTCCGAACGATAAAAGTAATATCCTAATAACTCTTTAGGATATCCAATAAACTGAGCTCTAAGGGACCTAGACTCTAACTTGTCCATCGTCCGACAACCCCAATTTTGAGATGACTCAAACTTGGCTTCTTACCATACCATATCTCATACGATGTGGTAGGAATGATTTTAGATGGAATCCTATTAAACTATATTCCTAAAGAAACTCAGAAAGATCTGTGAAGCTCATCATGGATCAGACCATATCTAATATGGTTCGATTTCTCTATTCTAAAATTTTGTTAAGTTGAGGCATTACAGGCGAAGTCCATTATGAGACTATACCATTATCCTTGAGATAGTCTAAAAATTTTTGCCTAAGGTATTCACCTCCTTGATCTGATCGAAGAACCTTAATAGACTTTCTGATTTGCTTTTCTATTTTATGTCTGAATTTCTTGAACTTTTCAATGGCTTCAGACTTATGTCGTATCAAGTATACATACCCATACCGAGATAGATTATTGATAAAGATAATAAAGTAGATATAATTATCTCTGATTAGCACATCGAATGGACTGCACACATCTATATGTACCAAGGCAAGTAGGTCGGTGGCCCTTTCCCATATCCTACAAAAGAAAGTTTGATCATTCTGCCTTGAAGGCATGATTCATAAATTGGATATGACTCGAAAGTCAACGATCCCATTAGTCCAAATTTTTCTAATTTATTAATCCTGTCTTCAGCTATATGACCTAGCCTAAGGTGCCATAGGTACCTTTCATTAACACTATCTCAAGATCATTTTGATTCTATGGTATTCATGTTTTGCCATAGGTGCCATAGGTACCTTTCTTGACTCAATGACAAGCATTCCTTCAGAAGATCCTTCTTCCTACTTGTTCTTCAGGTTGGCCAGGTATGCAGGGCAGATCCACTTCCAATGGCCATTGGAGTTGTAGTGGAAAAACTTTTCTTCTCCATGGCCTTCTTCTTCGGCTCGCCCTTTTTTTCTCCTTCTATTTTTTGCTTCTTCGTAGACTTTTTCTTCTTTCCAAAAGACTTTCTCTTAGAGGAAGTTTGCTCCATATCTAAAACTGAGCCTTTTGAACTCTTCAAATTTTGCTCAACAATAACCAACATGTTCATTAACTCGACCAAGGTGCATAGGAGCTAATTCATATAGAAGTTTATGATAAACTCCCATACGAATCATTAAAGGATTACAGGATCACATTAATTTGTAGATCCTTGTCCATTAAGACATCGAGCTTCTCAAGCTCTTCTAGGTCCTTGATCGTTACCAGACAATGATCTTTGACCGACTGCCCATCACGCATCTATACCTTAAATAGTCTTCTTGAGAGTTGATAATGCACGGTGCGACTCTATTTACCAAATAACTCTTGCAGGTGTGCCAACATTTGGTGAGTAGTCCTGATGTCTTCATGTTGGTGCTGCAATTTATCTGACATTGAGCCCAACATGTGGCACCTTACTTTGTTATGATCATTAGACCACTTCTCATGAGACGTTCTCTGATTAGCAATCGGACGGATTGGTAAAGGGAAAGTCTTGGTCCAATACATAGGTCAACTTTTTGAATCCAAAATAATTTTGAAGTTCTTTAGCCAATCCTTGTAAATTGGTCTGGTCAACTTTTGGGTATCTAGGATTCGGGCTAGGAATTTTGATGCAGATATTTTTCCATAGAGAGTCAAAGTTTTTAGTTAGACTTATAATTTGATTCAACTAATTGGTTTAGGGGTTTCATTTTTATACAAATTAGGCTTCCACTATTTTCTCGGATCCCTACACTCCCTTGGCAAAGATGCAAAAATCTTCACGATCATTGATTTCTAGTGGATGGTGCGGTCCCACCGACTGGCTCACCACCTCACCTAATAGTTATTGATGATGGGTCAATCGATGAGTGGAAAACTCTTATCCAATATTTCTCTAAACATGATGCAGCCAAATCTAGTCTCTAATTCATGAAGCTCACTATGCTCGAAATATTGCTCCACTCCTTAGTTAAGTCAAATCCATAATTTGCACAAATTGAATTCCTGATTGGATTCCTCATCATATTCAAAATATTGAATCCAACCTATCCTCCAACCCATAGCATCCAATGCCTAATAGACATGGTTGCATCTTTTTGGTGCAACTGAACCACTATATCCAATTGAAAATAATCAATCCTAGGAAGGGCCCGCGCATCTACAATGATGGAAGATCTAGGACTTAATATTTTTCTAGGAAGATTTGATTTGGTCTCTTAGACTCAACTCGGCATAACATTTATGACTAACCTAGTGGCATGGGTTAGCTCGAATCATTAGCTACCTCAAACCAGAACTGGATCAACTCAATCAGCTAGGTAAGTGAGATCAGTGGAAGGAATATGCCATTAACTTGCCGTGAATGCATTCAGATTGAGTAGCTTCCAATTAAAGACCATTGGTTGTATTTGTCGTACTTACCTTAGACACCGACTTGTCTGACTAGAACCGATCAAATTAGCTTACAAGCCAGGCTCGAATTATGGAGCCAAATTAGGTCTTAACTTGATTGACCACATATGACGGTGAGTCAACCTTGACCCAGACTTAATCCTATTAGGTTGGTCAAATCTAAGCACTCTTGATCCCACCTAACCAACTTTTAATTCAGTTTGATCAACCGCTAGACCTAATTGAGCTACCCACATCCGAACCCATGATTTATGTGTGAGGATTTATGGTGCTCCCAAGTCTTGGGAGGCTATGGAAGGAGTTAGGGTGTTGGCTCCAAGGAATCTAGGGAATTGGTTGGTGTTTCAAAGATTTGGTATTCAAGGTGAAGCAAGGAACCAAAGTTGGGAAATCAAGATTGTAGAAAGAAAATTTTATGCAGCTTAGCCAGCTCAATCCAAAATTGGGTCAGCTAATTCTTAGTGCACAGGCAAAATAGAGAGCTACGCGTTCGAAACTGCTGGCACGGCATAGAATTGGGCTGGCTCAGTTTCAAACTAAGCCAACCCAGTGGAACTTGAGACTAAGTCGGCTCAGTGCGCGGGTAGAATTACGTGAGGGTCTATTTTGGGATAGGATCTGAGTTGATCCTAGAGGTCTTAAGGCCTGGTTTGAGATGTCTTAAGGGGGCTAACTCATATATGGGTCAGATCTAGATCTAGAGGATGAGAGCATGGGAGACATGGGTGTACATGGGCTTAGTGAGTGCTTTCATGTATTGGATTAGCTGAAGAGTTTTTTGGTTGGGTCTAATGGTTATGTATAAATACATAGGTTGTATTAGGATTTTATAATGCTGTGAATGCTATGGAATATAGATCTTTTCTTCCTCAATTTTTTCTTCTTTTCTCTCTAGTGTAGTTGCCTTAGGTTCTTGAAGAAGCCCTAGAGAGAGGGGGTGCCTCCCTCAAGCCTAAGGAGGGAGGTACCCCAGCATAGATCTAGGTGTTGGATCTATGGTTTGCTGTCCATAGTGAATATCATAGATTCCTTTAGGTCCATGGTAAAGATCAGGGGCTTCCACAACATGTATTGATGCTTGTGATGTCAAGGATGATTAGCATTCGAGCGATATCATGGATCTATAATTTGGTATCAGAGCTAGGTGATGCGTGGGATGATGTGGATGACAATATGGTATCAGAGCCAGATTTTAGAGCCTAATGGTGCATAGAAGGATCCAGGTTTCAGAGCCTGATGGTGCATGGAAAGAGCCAGATTTTAGTGCCTGATGGTGCATGAAAGTGAAGGAGAAGCCATACAAGGTGAAATCAAAAATCTGCACAAGGATTCCACTGTATGTCTCAAATCTATCTTGTTGTTGCTATGGTTTGGCCAACCAAGAGCAGCGGATTGAAGGTGGAGGTTGAGAGGATTAACGAAAAGAAATTTTTCTGAGGTGAAAGGATTTGGTGCATGATTTGCTGATCGATCTTGGTGGAAAGGCTGGGGTGTATGATGGTTATGTGACAGGCAGGGAGTGCTGGAGTCCTGCAGTAGTGCTTTCCTAAAGATGTGGGGCTGAGAGTGGCTTAGTAGTGTAGCAGTCGAGGGAGGTATCTCAGCAGAGAGCATTAGGATTCTCTAGAAAGATGGATAGCGTGGGACTGTTGAAGAGAGGTTTTCCAAGGGGTACTGGTCAAAGGAAGGTTGAAGAAGCAACTATATGTTCTTCGGTGTCAAGAAGGTGAGGAAGTAGTCAGGGGTGTGTTCAGCAGTTCGACTAGAGCATGGATTTGCAGAGCCTTGGGAATGATGGAGATGGATGATCCATGGAGGTCCAGTAGGTCAGGGCTGGATGGCTGTAGAGCAGCATAGAGATGAGTCAGGAAGCGCTGGAGTGCTGCAGTAGCATTTTCTTGAAGGCACGAGACTGAGAGAGACTCGATGGTGCAGTAGCTGAGGACTGTATCTCAGCAGAGAGTGTCAGTGGTACTCAAAGAGATCGGGTGCACATCTCAGGGAGAGCTAGGAGGTCTCAGGGAGCACCAATGACATCTAGCAGTCGGAAGTATCATGATCAAGTTTCTTCTGCAGAAGCACCATGAAGAGTCATGATTCAAGTGGAGATGGTTCTCCGAGCGCAACTAAAGCGATGACTGGTGTAGGGGCAAAAGAGAAGGACTAGGGTGGAATTCCCTATAGTTCAGTCACTAGATTTAGAAGTGTTGGATGAGCTCTTGGGTTTTGAAGGTGCCCGTGGGTTACAGAGATATCTGAGATAGCTTTGAAGAGGTCCGTGGACTGCGGAGGTTTTGAAGGGGTAGCGACGGTCTTCGAGGTGTAGTGCATGCTCAGCAGTGCAGCATTAAGTGGTTAGCCTCGAGGGACTCGATGACAGAGTCAGCTTCTATGACATCAGATAGACTTTGGATGTAGGTGGAGCTCCGGAGAGGTGGCTTCATAATTTGAGAGAAATTTGACATGAGTTCAGAGCAGAGGGATGCGAGAGGATCGATATCCTAGCACCAACGCCAATGATGCACAATTCTAGGTGAAGCGGCATGTGTAGGAGGATAGGTATAGTTCTGAGGAGACCATGTCAGTGTTTGTAGCGAGTGTCGGTATAGGAACATTGTGGGTTCTCCAGAAAAGTTCAGAAAAAATGATGCAGCTGCTAAGCAGAAGGGATCCTATAATTTCAGGATGGTGCAGAGGTGCAAGCCAAGATCTTCAATGATGGAGGTGGTCATTTCAAAGACCTTAAGGATGCACAACAGCTGAAGAAGATTGGCAGAGACGATGTTTGCATAGTGCTGTCTTACTATCGAGTGTGCAGGGATAGTGTGATCGTGCATGAGGGCATTGCCAAGGAGTTTGCCAAGGCTTGGGAGCACCAAGGTGGAGATTGTGAGGATTTATGGTGCTTCCAAGCCTTGAGAGGCTATGGGAGGAGTCAGGATGTTGGCTTCAGGGATTCCAAGGGCTTGGTTGGTGCTTTAGAGATCTGAAATTTAAGGTAAAGTAAGGAATCAAATCCAAAGAATCAAGACTGCAGAAAGAAGATTTTTTGCAGGTTAGCCGGCTCAGTCCAAAACTAGGTCGGCTAAGTCTCAGTGCACAGACAAAATAGAGAGCTGTATATTTGGGACTGCTGGCATGGCATAGAACTGGGCTGGCTCAGTTTCGGACTGAGCCAACCTAGTGGAACTTAGCCGACTCAATGCTGAGACTGAGCCAGCTCAGTGTACGGGCAGAGTTACATGAGCATCTATTTTGGACTAGGGTCTGGGTTGATCCTAGGAATCTTAAGGTCTGGTTTGAGAGGTCTTAAGGAGGCTAACTCCTGTATAGATCGGATCTAGATCTAGAGGATGAGAGTATGGAAGATATGGGTGTACATGGGCTCAGTGAGTGCTTTCATGTATTGGGTTAGTCGAGTAGTTTTTTGGTCGGGCCTAATGGCTATGTATAAATACATAGGTTGCATTAGGATTTCATAATGCTATGAATGCTATGGAATACAGATCTTTTCTTCCGCAATTCTCTCTTCTTCTCGTCTCTCTAGTGTAGTTGCCCTAGGTTCTTGAAGAAGCCCTTGAGAGAGGGGGCGCCTCCCTCAAGCCTAAGGAGGGAGGTGCCCCAGCATAAATCTAGATGTTGGATCTATGGTTTGCTGCCCATAGAGAGCATCACAGGTTCCTTCAGGTCCATGCTAAAGATCAAGGGCTTCTGCAACATGGTATCGGTGCTTGTGATGTCAAGGATGATTGATGTTTGAGCAATATCATGGGTTTACAATTTGGTATCAAAGCTAGGTGATGCCTGGGATGTTATGGACGGCAATATTATAAAGGTGTCTTAGATTTGAAAATTCATAATTTTAGATTTAATTATTTTTATAAACTTAATTCTTAATTAACTCCAAGGGTTCAATAACAAAACATGCATAAAAAAATCCTAGGATTTCAGGATCTAGAGTTTTGTAGAAAAGTAAGTTTTCGATTTTTGATTAAGGGCAAACGTGCAGCACCCCTACATGCCATAAGAGTACCCCATTGAATGGAAAGAGAGGGCCTTTAAACTCTTTTTACTCTTATGATCGAACAGCCAAGGGGAATGCTTTAATCAAAAATATGAACTATACAACAAAACTATTAGATCTAAAGCATATAACTGTTACATGATTTAAGATCTAATCTATACATATTTTGCATACATCTCATGTATCAAATTTAATATTTAAATTTATGTTTCAGATCTGATTACATCTGATGTAATATCTAAAAATAAAATTTTAAATGATCTCATCATAAAAAATTTTGATCTAGACTACTCATGGCATATATCTATGTAACTAGTCTAGACATGCATTGCATATGTCATACATATGAAATTTTTAAATGCATCTCATGCTTTCAGATCTAATTATATCATATATAAAATCTAAAATTTAACTAATCTAATCACATAACTTTTAAAAAATTAAATGAATATTTCATAAAATTTTTGATTTAGACTATGAGATTAAACTAAGGATCTAGTCTAGACATATGCCGCCTATATCACATATATCAAAATTTTAAATTAGACCTTATATTTTAGATTTGATTACATCTAATGTAACATCTGAAACTTAAATGATCAAATCATAAAAATTAAATTAGATCTAATCTAAAACATATTTGAAAACTATCATGATATAGAACAACAGATCTAGACTAGAGCATGCATTGTTTATGTCAAACATATATATTTAAAATATGTAATTTTTTATTTTAGATCTGATTATATCCTATATAATATCTAAAAATCAAATAATCAGATCATAATAAATAATTTTATATCAATCTAAAGATAGATCTGGAAGCATCAACCTGGCTCTAATACCAGTTGAATGAAAAAATCGAGTTTTCCTACTGTAGGATGCATCTGATCGGAACAGATTTGTAGTAGAATAATTTTTAAAAATTTTCTATGATCTAATTGGATCAGAAAGTTCATAGATTTGATTATATTGATCTAAATTTAGAAGTAAAATAAAAATAAAAATAATGATAATAATTATCACCTGATCGGGTGAATCATTTTCCCATTGTGATAATCTGACGACTGATCCAAGGTTTTGATTGAGCCATGCATGCACCTGGCGTCTATCGATATTCACCCAGGTTAGATATGAAAGTGTCCTTCTTTTGGATCTGATCTTGAAAGATCAGATTTGGAATCAATCACGAATGCCTTCGAACCGATCTTCGATGGCAGCACCTTCATGTCTCAATGCGGGAACTAGTCGCATAGTCTTTGCAGGATCAGGAACCAACCTTTGATCTCTGAGTTTTGCCCAACCCCTTGGGTATGGAGAAGAAGAAGAGATCTGAAAGAGGAGCATGGAGATAGAGATTTTGGCAGGGCTTCGCCATCTATTGTGATGCACAATAGCTTGCATAGGGCCCTATATATAGACCTAGTATAGAGTCCCTTCACATATAACTTTGAATAGGTCAAAGTTTAACATGCAGAAGGACTCTCAACCTAATCTCCATGCCGACACCTTATTTTCTCAGATTTTTTTTGCATAAAAATTTAAAAAAATGGTGTGGAATCAATTTGGGATAAGAGGAAATTGGCGTAGATAACATCTCTCCTAGAAGTTTGAATAATTCAAACTTTTTTGACCCATTCAAACACTTTGAATGGATAAACCCCAACTCATTCTATCTTTATCCACTAGGGGTGCACTCCATAAGGGGATGTGCGCCCTATCTTCCTCACGTAACATCTAGGGACGCATGACCAAGAGAAAAATCCAAGGGGGCGCCACCTATTTCTTTCCTGCAAAGATGGGTCAACCTTTGACCCTTGTCTGTTCCCCTCTTATGGGATTTAAGACAAACCCTTTTAAGTCCCATCCAATGAAATTAGGTCAAGCCCTAATCAAGTTAGAATAAGCCTTGATCAAGCAAGAACTCGGTCCAATCAGATCAAGAAAAATCCATCTAGAATTTTTGGGAGAAGCTTGTCCAAATTTCGTCTCATAATTTTAGGATAAGCCCTAATTTGGCAAAGACAACCCTTGTCTTGCTCCCATCTTATGGGATTTAGGACAAGTCTTGATCTGGCTAGGATAAGATCCAGTCAGATCAAGATAAATCACTACAGAGTTTCTGAATAAGCCTTGTCAAATAGTTTTAGAAGTTAGTAGGTCTTGTCCTGTTTCCATCTGATAGACTAGAATAAGCCTAGATCAGGTTAGGATAGGATTTTTCTGACTTGGACAAGTTTCAGTCAGACTAGGATAGACCCATACAAGGCTCCTAGTGAGCCAAATCTAATTTGGCTCAATCAAGATGATCCAAAAAGACTATAGAAGAAGAATGTTAGGCTTAATCGTGTGCTAGCATGATTTTCTTGAACTTAATTGGATCTAATCCAAATCAATTGAACTGGGTTAGCTTAATTGATGACATCTAGACCCAAACCCTTGTTTGTGTGATTCAGTTAAATTTAGTTCTGTATCATAATGGGACATGTCATGATCTCCATCATCAACATCATCGAAACACTTTTCGATGGACCAAAACTCTTCCAATTCATCTAATTAGAATCATCGATTATCAAGATAATTCTAATTGATCCCAAAATCCACCAGTGATACCTAGTAGTATATGGTGGCAATCCATCAAAATCAAATAGCGAACCTCTCAATGTAGCTATCTATGTAATTGGGTTCTTCTATTATGAGCCCCGATGGAATTAGGGTTAAGGTGAACTCATCAAACCCAACACCCATCTTATGAATGAATCATTCAATTCGAGTCCGATGTGAAATCCTAATAGAAACTTCTTTCTATTATTTTTACACTACCATGGCCCTGGGTTTTAGGACTCGATCTTATGATCATCATAGGATTACTCCTCCTCTATCGAGGTTGATAGATCCTATCTTGGTGTGATCCAATTTCTACAATGAACATGCTATAGCCAACATACACCTCAAAATTTCGAATGGCTAGGAGATCGAGTTATTGTGTAGTCAAACTATAACACCCTCAAGGTGAACTATCGATGCATCTTAGATTAATGAACTAGACACACGCTGCAGCATCGAGCTAGTCATCGATGAGAAGGTATGCTCCCTTATGACTGCTCAAGGTGGTCATGCTCAGTGCCCTCATTCTCTAATGGGTATCTATACTCTCGCTCTGATGTCTCCACACCATAGACTCAGGACTCATCTATCCTAAGAAAGTGATCATACACCAATCTTTCAATCAATCACTATCCTCATGATAATCCTACGATCCAAAGCAATTTATGAGTTAATTATGATAACACGTCTTAAATTCTCAACTCTTGAGAATATGTGTTATCATGCCTATTAACTCAATGAATGTATCATAAATACTTTATATACAATATGATAGAATAAATAATTTTTTGATTAATTTTAAATCAAAATTATAAAAATGCTTCTAGAAAGTATTTAACAAATGTCAGTCAATTTGGCTTATAGGGCACACATCTAACATTAACCCCTTCGGATGGATCAACCAATGTCCACACTTCGTTGACCTTCATGGACTCTATCTCAGATTTCATGGTCTTAAGTCATTTTTCAAAATCAGATCTCTGCATAGCATCCATATAGGTGATCAGATCCTCATGGTTCTCATCGAGTTCGATGGGATCACCATCCCGGACCAAGAAATCGTAGTATATATCCAAGTGACATGGTGCTCTACCAGATCGCCTTAATGGTGTAGGTACACTTAGCTCCAGATCTGATCTAATCAAATCCGACTCAGGTTTAGCTATAGATTTTGATTTTTCTACCTGTTGAACTTCATCAAGTTCAACCTTAGAGGCAACAATTTCTTCACCAAGAAACTTCTTTTCTAAAAAGATTTCCTTAAGGCTGATGGACATCTTTTGTTCTTCAGCATGGTAGAAATAGTAACCCTTACTTTCTTTAGGATATCCTATAAATACACACTTATCAGACCAGGGTCCAAGCTTATTTTTATGCAGATGTTTGACATAGGCTGGACAATTCCAAACCCATAGGTGAGAGAGTGTAGGCCTACGCCTAGTCCATATCTTATTTAGAGTCTTTGCGATAGATTTACTTGGTACATTATTTAATATATAACATGCAATCTCAAGGGCATAACCCCAAAATGAAATAAGTAGACTAACAAACCCCATCATCGATCGAACCATGTCTAACAAGATTTGATTTTTTCTTTTCGATACACCATTATGCTATGGTATCCTAAGAGGAGTCCATTATGAGATAATTTCATTCTCTCCTAAATATGTCAAGAACTCACTGAATAGATATTCACCTTCTCGATCCAATCGAAGAATTTTAATACTCTTTTCAGTTTATTTTTCTACTTTACTTCGAAATCTTTTGAATATTTCAAATGAATCTGACTTATATTTCATTAGATAAATATATTCATACCTAGATAGATCATTTGTGAAAGTGATGAAGTAGAAATATTCATCTCTGGCATCTATGCCCATTGGTCTATATATATCAGTATGTACTAGACCTAAGAGCTCAATAGCTCTCTTCTCTTTTTTCAGTAAAAGATGACTTGGTCATTTTACCAAGAAAGCAAGATTCATAGGTTGGAAGTGATTCATAATCACTGACTTCAAGAATTTTCTCTTGAGTCAACCTATTTATTTTGTTCTTATTTATGTGACCTAGCATATAGTGCCACAAGTAGATATCAAAGATATTATCTAATCTAGGATATTTTTTAGAAGTGCACATTATACTTACAGATTATGATAGAATGTAAATATCATTTCTTTATTATTCTTATATTATTATAATATTATTCATAATAATATCATAATAATCTTTCTTTATAGATAAATGATAACCATCTTTGGTCAGAAGGCCAATATTATATTCATTAGAAAAGAAGGACAATAATGACATTCATTTAAAGAAATGATATTAGTATTGAAAATAAGTTAAACTATTTTCATAGCTAGAACTAAAATATGTTGGAAATTATGCTCCAAAGCCAATCATCAGCATATTGACGGTTGAGCTATTTTATAATTATAATTAATTTATTAATTAATAAAAATATTTTGATATTTTTTTATCATAAGTTTACATCTTTTAATGAACTCCATTGTTGTGATGAAGTTCTTAGGACTGTTTAGTTTCGATAAAAAGAGGATTTATCGATTAGTTCTTAAATGGGTTCACGATCAATGATAGACTGTTAATTAGGACAACAGCGTCTATCAAGCATAGATCGCTATATGCCATATAGATTGGTTGTCCTCTTAATCAAGGAGTGTGGAGACATAGGTATGACATATAGGTGAGATATATGGATACATCGTTATTGAACGTGATCAACTCCAGAGCATTCTACTATCGAGAATGTCTCTGATGGGATATAGGTATAAGTATCCCTTAGACCTGAGATCACCTTAGTGACTTGCAAGCAACTCACTATGCTTTCATACCAGACTAATTAAATTTTTAATTCAGTAATGAAAGACTTCTAGGCACAGTCAAGTACTTGCAAAGTCGGAGTGTGATCAAGATGGAATTGACCACTCTAAGAGTTAGAGAAGAATATTTCACTGTATTTCAATATAGCAAAATCTTGGCCAAGATAATCCATCAGATAGATTTGATATTTTAAAATACAATGTGGACAACCTGATCAGAGTTGACAGTTGAACTCTGAGTTGTTCTATGAGCATTGTGGTCAAAGGGATGAATTAGATGGAAACTATATCCATATGGGTTCTAAGGATGGTGTTCTACACCTTTGACCTATCCGATCGTCGGATATCATTGCTAGATGGTCACTTTGATTGGTATAAAAATTTATTTTTATACTATCAGCTTAGATTCAGACCTATGAGATCATATACATTAGAGCTTATGATCTGATCGGATGGTTGATCAACGATTAAGAATCGTTCTAGGATTAAACAATCAATACGATTGGTGTTTAACCTAGTGCAAGTATTGCAGGAGGATCGATTAGTAATTAGATTGCTAATTAGCTTAATTTGATTAAGCCAATAGGGTGAGATTAAGTCTAATTAAATATAATTTAATTAGATTTAGTTTGAGCTTGATTGGATCAAGTTCAATTAGTTTATTGGATAAGACAAGTGCAACAAAGAGCTAGTCCTAGTCTAATTAGGACTCGGATTAACCCAATTTTCTAATTTGATTAAAAAATAAATCAAAATTAAATTAAATCTAATTTAATTAAATTCTTAAATAGATTAGGGTCTTATTTAATTAGATTAGTTTAATCATTGATTTTTATTTGGTTAAAAGATCTTGTTTGACCAAGGTCAAAATAGGAGTCCTAGTGTGACTAAGGACTCCCTATTCACTTGCGCCACTTAATCCTCACACCCCATGCCCTTTTTCTTTGTATTTCTTATGTAAAATTCTCCACTGCCCAAAGGCTTCTCATAACGCTCTCTTTCTCTCCTCCTATTTCTCATATGGCAAGTTTGTTGCAAGACCAAGTCAAAAGAGGAAGTTTGTTTTGCTTTAGGATTCTATGAGATAGAATCCTAGTTGACCAAAAGGCATTTCTTCCTTTCAGTGCCGTCCCCCTCTTTTAATTAATTCTCTCTCTCTATCTCTCATAAAAATAATCTTCTGGAATTATGTTGTGCCCTCCCTTGCTAGGTCCATGCCAGATAAAGTTAAGGTGGGGACGCCCAAGAGTTGGGCACCCCAACAACTTTCCTATGTTTAGGATATTTCCTAGTCTAGATTTTTGATCCTAACTTGGACTCTTTTTATCTCTTTATTTAAGGATGAATTTTATTCTAAAATTTTTTATGAAATTGTAGAGCTTTGGGAGAGGTCTCTTTGGTGTAGCAAAAATTAAGAGGAAGAGGGTCCTTGGGCATGGGGGTTTTATACGTACCAAACTAGATGTCTAGGTGAGAAATTAAAAGACAAATCAGGGTGTCTAGAAAAAGAACAAAGAAGAAGAAGAGGGTCTTCTTCTAAGGCTGTTTTATTTTCCAGATCTCTTCCTCCTTTTTTTTTGAGTTTTTGATGAGGAAGTCTTAGATTCAGTAAATCTCTTCATCTTTCCTTCTTGATATTTTGGAATGTCCAAGTTTTGGAAGAAGAAAGCATCGGATCGACCGTCGAAGAAGAGATCAGCACAGTACTAGCATATTGTGCTGAATTTCCTGCATCAGGATCTTCAGATCAAAGATTCGTAGGGCTCATACGGATGACTCCTAGAGGTCGGACATATGTGCGACTCATGACATTTTATCCTCAAGCCTAGATCAGTAAGTTAGAACATCTAACTTGCTTAGGTAATAGATATCGATCTATAAACTTTATAGCTGCATTTGATGTAGTATAGATCTAGGTTGATTTGATCAACCTTTTACTTTCTTGTTTAATTTTTAATTTTTGATTTAAATATCATGCCTTGAATCATATAATATGATCTTATGATCTAGATATTTATATATTTATTTAAATTAAATATTTAATTGATTTTAAGTCTTCTCACTGCTAAGATCTTGAAAAAGTTTCAAGATCTAATCCTATAAAATCCTAAGATTTGGTTTCCTACAATTGGTATCAGAGCCAAGATAATCGTATTACATAATTTTTATGTACATATTTAGATTATTTCTTAGATTAGATCTAATTTATTGATCTAATTATTAAATCTAAACTTAAAAAATTAAAAAAAAATTAGATCTCATGAACTGACATAAGGTTATCCTACTGTAAGATTTTTTCCCTTACAATGAAAAAGGTTGTCCTAGTTCATGATGATCTGACTCTAATTATAAATTTATTAAATTTGATCTAATTTTATTTATAATTTAATAAATTTAAAATAACTTTAAATTTAAAAATAAAATATTTTAGATTGCACGGACAGTCATAAGGTTGTCCCACTGTAAGGTTTAGCCCTTACAGTGAATATATTGTCATGTGCTGATCATAAAATTTTAGATTAGATCTAAGAGATTTTATGATCTGATTAAAAATATTTTAATTTAATTTTAATCTTCATAAATATATTAGATTTAATCTAGGAAGATTTATGATTGATTATTATTGAAACTATTTTAATTACATGAACTTGTTTAGATTAGATCTAAAGTAGATTCATATTTATGTTACTTGCATATTGATTATAAATCAAACATGCAACTTGATTGATAGAACTATATTATAAAAATATTTTATAAATATGAAAACTATTTTTGAAAAGCCAAACCCCAACCCTTAGTCCAAAACTTAATTAAGAATTAAGAAGTTGTTTGATTAGGTTCTAGGATTGTAAATTGAAGATCCTATGATGCGAATCATAACACATTAGGTTAATGGATTAGTGAGGATTAAGTCCATTAATTGGGTTAGACCTAGGGTTAGATTAAAGAATGGATTTAATTAGAGAATTGACTAAATCTAATCAATTGTTATCTTAGATTAGGTAATGGATTCTCTAGATTAATTGCAATAGTTGTAGTTGGTCAAGTCCATGTCTTTAACAAGATCCAAGATGAACTTGATTCTTGGCTACACAGTCTAGCATGAACTATTAGGTTAGTCTAATTAAAACTAATTAAATCAATTAGTATCTAAGGTAAACCAGATCAGTGGTTTTTATTTGGCAGCCCACTTACCTGACCATTTCTAATGGTGTCTAAGGCAAGCCTGGCAGATCCTTCCACTGATCGAATTTATCTAGCCTCTTGGTGAGATTATGTTTTGATTAGATCGCTTAACTATTTGAGCTGACCTATGTCATCTAGGTAAATCAGTTTGACTGATTTAGGTGCTCCTAAACCAGCCTATTAATGATCTGTCTTAAGCTGACTTGGTGAAGTTAGTGGAAGGATCATGACAAGCTGGTTAATCTGACCTACTCATTTCTATAAATTAAATCCTCTAAAATTATTAGATCCCTAAAATAAAATAGTTATTTGATAACTGGATCGTAGCCTCCCACTAAACTGGATGATAATAGGTCCATTAGTTAGATAATCATTGGAGGCCCAAAGGCCTGGTGCTTATCAATTGATGGAATTATTATTCATTATATGATCTCTTGGATACATCTTTCTAAATGGTGGTCAGGTGGGCCAACCAAAGTTAGGCCCGATCATTTATTGGTTGGATGGGCCAAGTATGGTCATGTTAATGGTTGGACCTAACTGGACCCTTTTCTAAGAAGGCCAAAGCCAACTAATCAGGGCCTGGGGCAAAATTTAATTACTAAAAATTATTTAGAGAAATAATTGATTATGAACCTATCCTTAGATGTACATGGGTGGGCCAACCAAAGTTGGGCTCATGTACAGTCTATGTGGATTCTAGTATCCACTAAGAAATTAGAATAATTCCTCGAATTAGAGGTATAGGCTACCAATTCGAATAAAATAGTGGAAGAAATCTTTTGATTAAAGTTCAAATCTTTTGGTTTAATGAATCAATTATTAATTAGATTTTGGTTTTTCTTTGTGCAAACATGGCCACTTTTCTATCGCTCCGATCATTATTGGACAATGATAAGTTGGTGGGATCCAACTTTGGTAGCTGGTACTAAAAGTTGAAGATTGTCCTACAGCATGAATGGATCCTATATGTGCTGTCAGATCCTGCACCTGAGGAGCTAACTGTCAATGCACATGGAATAGTCAGAGACACTTATCAGAAGTGGCTCAGTGACCGAACTATAATGTGCTGCATTATGCTGGCTGCGATAAGCAATGAGTTCAGTCACAGGTTTGAGACAGCTCAGTCAAATAAAATGCTCCAAGTGTTGGAGGATTTTTTTGGCACACCCGATGATGTTGAGAGGCACAAGACTAGTTGCACCATCTTCAATGCCAGAATGCAGGATGGAGCCTCTGTCACTGATCATGTATTGTATATGATCGAGCTGATAGAGCGCTTGAGCAAACTCGACTTTCCCTTGCATGAACAACTTAGGAAAGATGAAATACTGAACTCGCTGCCAAACTCCTATCTCCCTTTCCTTAGTCATTATAGAATGACAAAGCCTGAAGTAAACTATCATGGCTTACTTGGGTTACTTCAGAACTTTGAGAAGGATCACCAGCTCCATAAAGAGTCAGTGAACTTAGTGGGAGGTTCATCTTCTGGTTTCCAACTGTTTAGGAAAGGAAAGAAGAACAAGAAGAAGAAAATAAAGAAGGTGCAAGTTCAGGCTGGGACATCAGTGCAGGGCCAGATCAGAAAGATCAAGCCCGATAAGAGTCAAGCTGAATGCTTCTTTTGCAAGAAGCAGGGGCACTAGAAGAGGAACTATCCTCAATACATTGCCTTCCTAGACCCGAACAAGCAGAGAAAGAAGCAAGCTATTGTTGGGCAAGGTATTTATATGATAACTTCTTGCAATTTCTTTATTTATGATATTACTGACTGGATATTGGATATCGGTAGCCCTTACCATATTTGCAATTCGTTGTAGGGGTTACAGCTTAGTAGAAGATTTGAGCAAGGTAAGAGATTCCTAAACATTGGAGATGGAAGATCAGTTCTAGTTCTAGCTTTAGAAATTTTGAAACTTGTATTTGAATCTCATACCATTGTTCCTAGTAATTATTATTTCTATCCTAGTTTCTTTTTAAATATCATTTTTGTAGGCCTTTTGGCCATGAACAATTATGAAATTTCAATAAAGAAAGGAGTTTTGAATGTCATTATGAATGGTGTTATTGCTTTCTATGGACAATTGAACAATGGTGTATATATGTTATCACAACCTATTAATGTAGTCTATTCTACTGACAAGCACTATAGATTAGATAGTGTATCAAATATCTACTTATGGCACTGTAGGCTAGGTCATATAAATAAGAACAGGATAAATAGGTTGACTCAAGAGGAAATCCTCAAAGTCAATAATTGTGAATCACTTCCAACCTATGAGTTTTGTCTTCTTGATAAAATGACCAAGTCATCTTTTACTAGAAAAGGTGAGAGAGCCAATGAGCTCTTAGGACTAGTATATACTGATGTATGTGGATCAATGAGGATAAGTGTCAAAGGTGGATATGTCTACTTCATCACTTTCATAAATGATCTATCTAGATATGGATATGTCTATCTGATGAAACATAAGTTGGATTCTTTTGAAATGTTCAAATGATTTTGAAGTAAAGTAGAAAAATAAAATAGAAAGAGTATTAAAACTCTTCAATCTGATTAAGGAGGAGAATACCTTTGTGGTGAGTTTCTCACATATCTATGAGAGAATGGAATTCTCTCCCAATGAACTCCTCCTGAAATACCACAGCATAATGGTGTGTCTGAAAGGAAGAATCGAACTTTGTTAGATATAATCCGATCCATGATGGGATTTGCCAGCTTGCCGATATCCTTCTAGGGATATGCACTCAAATTGGCTTGTTATCTTTTAAATAGGATTCCAAGTAAGTCTGTAGTTAAAATTCCATATGAGATATAGACAGAGCGTAAGCTAACACTTTCAAACTTAGGGTTTGGGGGTACCCGACTTATGTCAACCGGTTAGTTACAGACAAACTTGGACCTAAGTCTGACAAGTGTACATTCATAGGATACCCAAAAGAGGCCAAAGGATACTATTTCTACCATGCTAATGAACAAAAGGTGTTCATTAGCCTTAAGGCAACCTTTTTGGAAAAGGAGTTCCTTGGTGAAGAAACTGTTACCTCTAAGGTTGAACTTGATGAAGTTTAATAGATAGAAAGTCCAAGCCAGAATGTTGAACCTAAGTCAGATTTGATCAAATTAGATCCATTAAGATGATCCGATAAAGTACCACACCATCCGGATAGATACTATGAATTTTTGATCTAGGATGGTGATCCAATCAAACTCGATTAGAACGATGAGGATCTGATCACTTATATGGATATGATGCAGAGATCCGACTCTAAGAAATGGTTAGAAGCCATGAGATTCGAAATGGATTCCATGAAGGTCAATGATGTATGGACATTAGTTGACCCACCTAAAGGGGTTAAATCCATTGGGTGTAAATGGGTCTTCAAAAGAAAGAGGGGCACAGATGGAAAGGTGGAGACCTATAAAGCCCATCTCATTGTCAAGGGGTATCATCAACGATATGCTTGCCATTGCTGCCCATCTGGACTATGAGATCTGGTAGATGGATGTGAAGACTGCTTTTCTAAATGGAGAGTCGATCGAAGAGGTGTATATGATACAACCTGAAGGATTCACATCCATAGATGAGTCCAAGGTGTGCAAGCTTCAGAGATCCATTTATGGATTGAAGTAGGCATCTCAGAGTTGGAACATTCATTTTGATAAAGTGATCAAAACGTATGGCTTCGTTAGGAATGGAGAAGAACCCTACATTTACAAATGGGCAAATGGTCCAGTAGTGGTATTTCTTATTTTGTACACAGATGACATTCTCTTAATCAGAAATGATATTCCCGCACTACAAGGAATAAAAGTCTGATTATCATCACAGTTCTCCATGAAGGACTTGGGTGAAGCATCCTACATCCTAAGAATGAAGATCTATAAGGATAGATCTAAAAGAATGCTTGGTATATCCCAGTCCATGTACATAGAAACTGTCCTGAAGAGGTTCAACATAGAGAATTTCAAAAAGGGCTATCTTCTGATAGACCAATGAATTTTTCTCTCTAAGAAGGATTGTCCGACAACTCCTGAAGAGAGAGAGCATATGAGTAGAATTTTATATACTTTGGTAGTGGGGTCTATTATGTATGCAATGACATGTACGAGACCAGACATGGCATACTCACTAGAAGTAGTGAGTAGATACCAATCTGATCCTGGAGAAAATCATTGGAAGATGGTTAAAATCATCCTTAAGTATTTGAGAAATACTAAGGACCAATGGTTGGTTTATTATGAGTCAGATCTGAAGCTTGTAGGATTTACAGACTCTAGCTTTCAATTTGACCATGATGATAGTAAAAGTATGTCGAGATATATCTTTACTCTAAATGGTAGAGCCATCTACTAAAAAAGTTCCAAGCAGCATACAATGGCTAACTCTGTTTGCGAAGCAGAGTATATGGCAGCATCAGATGCAGCAAAAAAAGCTATGTGGCTGAGGAAGTTCATCACCGAGCTCGAAGTAGCATCCTCCATTGATGGTCCAGTCCTGCTCTACTATGATAGCACTCGCGCCATAGCTCAAGCAAAGAAATCGAAGGCACACCAGTGGACAAAGCATATTCTGCGCTACTTTCATTTGGTCCGTGAGATCATGGATAGTGGTGACGTCGATCTTCAGAAGATCAACGGAAAGGAGAATCTAGCCAACCCCTTCACTAAAGCCCTGGCAATCAAGGAGTTCGACAACCATAAGTCGAAGATGGGTATTAGATATTGTATCGAGTGGCTTTAGGATAAGTGGAAGTTGTTAGAAATTATGTCCCAAAGCCAATCGTCAGTCTATTGATGGTTGAGCTATTTTATAATTATAATTAATTTATTAATTAATAAAAATATTTTGACTTTTTTTATTATAAGTTTACATTTTCTAATGAACTCCATTATTGTGATGAAGTCCTTAGGACTACTTAGTTTCGATAAAGAGAGGATTTATCGATTAGTTCTTAAATGGGTTCTCGATCAAATGTTAGGCTGTTAATTAGGATAATAGCGTCTATCGAGCATAGGTCGCTATATGCCATATAGGTTGGCTATCCTCTTAACCAAAAAGTGTGGAGACACTAGTATGGAATACAGATGAGATATATGGGTACATCATCATTGAACATGACCAACTTCAGAGCATTCTACTATCGAGAATGTCTTTGATGGGATATAGGTATAAGTATCCTTTAGACTTAAGATCATCTTAGTGACTTGCAAGTAACTCACTGTGCTTTGGTATCAGACTAACTGAATTTTTAATTTAGCAATGGAAGGCTTCTGGGCATAGTCAAGTATTTATGAAGTCGGAGTGTAATCAAGATGGAATTGACCACTCCAAGAGTTGGAGAAGAATGTATCACTGTATTTCAATATAGCAAAACCTTAGCCAGGGTAATCCATTAGATGGATTTGATATTTTAAAATACAATGTGGATAACTTGATCAAAGTTGATAGTTGAACTTTGAGGTGTTCTATGAGCATTGTGGTCAAGGAGATGAATTATATGAAAACTATATCCGCATGGGTTTTAAGGATGGTGTTCTACACCTTCGACCTATCCGACCGTCGGATATCATTTCTAGATGGTCATGTTGATTGGTACAAAAATTTATTTCTGTGCTATCAGCTTAGGATTAGACCAATGAGGTCACACACATTAGAGCTGATGATCTGATCGGATGATCGACAATTAAGAATCGTTCTAGGGTTAAACAATCAATACGATTGGTGTTTAACCTAGTGCAAGTATTGCAGGAGGATCGATTAGCAACTGTATTGCTAATTAACTTAATTTGATTAAGCCAATAGGCTGAGATTAAGTCTAATTAAATTAAATTTAATTAGATTTGGTTTGAACTTGATTGGATCAAGTCCAATTAGTTTATTGGATAAGCCAAGTGCAAGGAAGAACTAGTCCTAGTCTAACTAGGACTCAGATTAATCCAATTTTCTAATTTGATTAGAAAATAAATCAAAATTAAATTTGATTAATCTCATTTAATTAAGTTCTTAAATGGGTTAGAGCCTTATTTAATTGGGTTAGTTTAATCATGATTTTATTTGATTAATAGATCATGTTTGACTAAGTCAAAATAGGAGTCCTAGTGTGACCAGGACTCCCTATCACTTACGCCACTTAATCCTCATGCCTTATGCCCTTTTTGTTTTATTTCTTACTTGAAAATTCTCCACTCTCATGGCTTCTCATGCCCTCTTTCTCTCCTCCTTTTCTTATAAGGCAATTTAATGGAAGACCAAGTCATAAGAGGAGTTTGTTTTGCTTAGGATTCTATGAGATAGAATCCTTGTTGACCAAAATACCTTCCTTTGAGTGCCGCCCCCTCTTTTAATTAATTAATTCTTCTCTTATTCTATGAAAGTAATCTTCTTTTTTCTGCACCCTCCCTTGCTGGTCCACGCCAATAATTATGGTGGAGGTGCTCAAGAGTTGGGCGCCCCAATAATTTTTCATGTTTGGATATTCCTAGTCTAGGATTTTGATCTAACTTGGACTCTTCTTTTTTTCTATTTATTAGATGAATTTTATTCTAATTTTTTTATGAAATATAGAAATTTGAGAGAGGTTTGAGGTATGCAAAAATTAGAGGAAGAGGGTCCTTGGGCGTAGGGATTCCATAGGCACCAAATTAGGTGTCTAGGTGAGAGAAATGAGAAGAAGAAGAGGATCTTCTTCTAGGGCTGTTTTATTTTCAATCACTCCTTTTTTTTTTGAGTTTCATCTGAGGGAGTCTTAGATCAGTAAACTTTCATCTTCCTTCTCATATTTTAGAGAGTCCAAATTTCAAAGAAAGGAGAATCGGATTGACCGTCGAAGAAGGATCAGCACAGTACTAGCATGCTGTACTGATTTCCTGCATCGAACTTCAGATCAAAGATCGTAGGCTCATGTGGACGACTCCTAGAAGCTGGATGTGTATGCAGCTCGTGACATCATCCTCAAGCCCAGATCAGCAAATTAGAACATCTAACTTGCACAGGTAATAGATATGATCTAAAAACTTTAAACCTGCATTTGATGTAGTATAGATCTAGGTTGATTTGATCAACCTTTTACTTTCTTATTTGATTTTTGATTTAATATCATGTCTTGATCATGTAATAGATCTGAGATCTAGATATTTTTACATATTTATTTAAATAAATATTTAATTTATTTAAGACTTTTGCTGCAAGATCTTGAAAAAGTTTTCAAGATCTATCTGTAAAACCCTAGATCTGGTTCCTTCAGAACAAACCTTCCATCTCCAACATTTAGGAATCACTCATTATTTTTAAATTTTTTACTAACTTGAAGTTCTTACAACGTATTGCAAATATGGACTAAACTTTCGGTATCTAATATCCAAGTAGAAGCATCACAAATAGAGAAATTATAAGGTATTATCATATAACATCCTTGATCAGCAACTACTTACTCATCTCTCTTATTTAGCCAGCTGGAGTTATCAAGATACTGAGGATAGTTTCTCTTCCAATGCTCCTGCTCTTTATAGTATTCTGCCTGATCTATGTTATTCTTGGTGTTAGATATATGCCCTAGAAGCCAAATTGGCTATCACTTGTAATACACTTCTAAAGATAATTTTATAATTTTAATTATAAATTAATAAATAGATTATTTTTCTATCATAGTGTGTATTTAAAAGTGTTTGTGATACATCTTTTGAGTTAATGGTAATGACAATTCATATTTTCAAGAGTTAAAAATTTAAGACATAAGTTTTCATAATTAACTCATAAATTACTCCCGACCATAGGATCATCATGAGGATGGTGATCGATCCAAAAGATACGATCACTTTCTTAGGATAGACGTATCTTGAGTTTATGGTGTGAAGATACCGGAGCGAGAGTACAGATACTTGTTAGAGAATGAGGGTACTGAGCGTGATCACCTCGAGTAGTCATAAGAAAGTCTACCTTCTCATCGATGACTGACACGATGCTGCAGTGGTGTGTATGGTTCTTTGACCTGAGGTGCATCGATAGTTCATCTTAAGGGTATTATAGTTTGACTACACTATAACTCGATCTTCTAGCCATTCGAAATTCTGAGGTGTATGTTGGCTATAGCATGTTCATTGTAGGAATTAGATTGCACCAATTAGAGGATCTATCCACCTCAGTAGATGAGGAGTAGTCCTGTGATAATCATGAGATTGAGTTCTTAAACCCATAGCTATGGCAGAATGAAGATGATAGAAAGTGTTTCTATTAGGATTTCATATTGGACTCGAATCGAATGATTAATTCATATGACAGATATTGGGTTTAATGAGTTCACCTTAACCCTAATCCAGTCGGAGCTCAAGATAAAAGAACCCAATCATACAGGTAACTGCACTGAGTGATTCGCTTTCAGTTCTGATGGGTTGCCACCATATACTGCTAGGTGTCACTGATGGATTTTAGGAGTAATTAGAATGATTTTGATGATCAATCATTCTAACTGTATGAATCAAAAAAATTCTTATCCATCAAAAGGTGTTTCGATGATGTCGATGATGAAGATCGCGATATATCTCATTACCATATAGAATTGAACCTAATTAGGTCATACAAATAAGGGTTTGGGTCTGGATATCATCAATTGAGCTAACCTAGATTGATTGATTTGGATTAGATCCAATCAAGTTTAAGATAATCGTGCTAGCACATGATTGAGCCTGCCTTTTTTCTTTTGAAATCTTTCTGATTCATCACAACCAAGTCAAATTTAATTTATCTTATTCTTATATTTTGAATGAATTTATTTTTATCTAATTGGAATATGTTCAGGTTAGATTAATTATAAAAATTAAATTCATTCATAGTTAAATTGGACTAGGATCAAAAGTTGACCTATTTGAGAGAATTAAGGGTCACCTAATCGGATGCTTTTAGAAAATTTTTTAGAAACCATTTTAACCTAATTTTTGGTTATATTATAGGGCATGAAATATACATTGGGTGTACCAAATTTTGTAATTTTTGGAGGTGTCTAGAATGAGTTATGATAGAGTTTGATTCGGATCAAACTCTTAAGAGAAGAGTCCTAGGCGCAGTGGACTCTTCCTTATCTACTCATGCTGCCACCTTCTAGATTGATTTTTAGTGTCAAAATTAGATGGGGTCTAGAGATTTTCATGGAGATCAAGTCCAGGAGTCCCATTGGTCGAGAAAAATGAGGATTTTGGTCAAAGAGGGGCTCTAACTTGGCGCTATGCTTTTGTATAAGAACCCTTGCGCCAAGGCTCTTCAAGAAAGAAATATTTTTCATACCCAAAGGCTATCATTTGAGATATCCCACACTCTCTCTAACCTCTCTCTCCCTCTCTTCTACAGGACTAAAAATATAGGCACAAATATGAGAAGAAGATCTAATCGAATTTGTGAAGTGTTCAGCATCTATGCGATGGTGTTCGTGAGACGGACATGCTGCCTTCAGAAATTTTTTGAAGAACTTCCAGATTAGATTCAGATTTGATCTTTAGAGAAAAAATTTGTGAGAAGAAGATATCTAGATCTTTTTTGAGTGGATACTAGTAGAGGTCAAGCGCATGCGTGGCTCCTTCCAGAACCTCAAAAAATATCAAGATCATCGCAGCGTAATCAGATTACCCAAATAAGATATAAAATTAAATCTAATTTAATTTTTATTTTAATTTTTAATATCAAATTAACATGATCAAATCTGAGAACTCTTAGATTTGATCAAATCATTTAAATTTTTTTTTTTAAAAAATTATCTCAGATCTGATCAGATCTACACGATCCTGCGGTGGAAAATAGGATTTTTCCTTCAACTCATATCAGAGCTATATTAGCAGTTCTTCAGATCTACCTTAGATCTGATTTTATTTTTATTTATAATCTGATATTAAAAAATTTTAGATGTCACATCAAATATGATAAGATCTAAAATCAAAAAATTAAAAAGTTAAATAATTTAGATCTAATATGTATGAGATGCATGACTAGACTAGGTATAGAATAGTTCTATGTGTAGTCTAGTATGATCATGTATTTATTTTAATTAAATATAATTTTAGATATATTTAATTCTTATTTTTTTGATGTTATAATTATTGTAATTAGATCTAAAAATAAAAAATAAAATTTTTAATTTTTGATTTATTTATATGAGATATGAAAGATGCATGCTTAGACTGGTCATAAAATAGTTCTATAAGATGTCTAAAATAGTTTTATATTTGATATGATCAAATTTAAAATTTTATTTTTTAAATTTAATATATGATATTTCATATCTGAAAGTATGCATATTGATGATACATGAGAAGTATGCAAGATATGTATTAGTTAGATCTTTTTATAAGTGATATATGATCTAACTAGTTTTGTAGTTTAAAAAAATTATATTTCTGATTAAGAAGTTCGCTATGGCTGTCCGATCATAAGAACAAAGTAGGATTTAAAAGACCTCTCCTCCTATTCGATGGGATGTTCTTATGGCATATAAGAGTGCTACATTATATCTGTAATTGATATATTTTCTATTTATTAGAAAATGTATCCCAAAGCCAATTATCAACCTATTAACAGTTGAGCTACATTGTATCTATAATTGATTCATTAATGAATAAAATATATTTTTAGTATTTTTTCATCATAAAGTATTCATCTTCTAATGAACTCCATTATTGTGATGAAGTCCTTAGGACTATTTAGATTCAATAAAGAGAGGATTTATCGGTTAGTCCTTAAATTTGTTCACGACCAAATGATAGACTGTTAATTAGGATGACGGCATCTATCGAATATAGATCGCTGTATGCCATATAGGTTGGTTGTCCTCTTATCCAAGGAGTGTGGAGACACTGGTATGATATATAGATGAGATGTATGGATACATCGTCATTGAACGTGACCAACTCTAGAGCATTCTACTGTCGAGAATGTCTTTGATGAGATATGGGTATAAGTGTCCCTTAGACCTGAGATCATCTCAATAACTTGCAAGCAACTCACTATGCTTTGGTATCGAACTAACTAAATTTTTAATTCAATAATGAAAGACTTCTGACCACAGTCAAGTACTTACGAAGTTGGTGTGTGATCAAGATGAAATTGACCACTCCAAGAGTTGGAGAAGAATGTATCACTGTATTTCAATATAGCAAAGCCTTGGCCAGGATAATCCATCAGATGGATTTGATATTTTAAAATATAATATGGATAACCTGATCAGAGTTGACAGTTGAACTCTGATGTGTCCTACGAGCATTTTGGTCAAGGGGATGAATTATATGAAAACTATATCCGCATGTGTTCTAAGAATGTTGTTGTACACATTCGACCTATCCGGCCATTGGGTACCATTGCTAGATGGTTACTTTGATTGGTACAAAAATCTATTCATATGCTATCAGCTTAGGTTCGAACCTATGAGGTCATACACATTAGAGATCACGATCCGATCGGATGGTTGATCAGCGATTTAAAATCATTCTAGGGTTAAACGATCAATATAATTAATATTTAACCTAGCGCAAGTGTTGTAGGAGAATCGATTAGCAATTTGATTGTTATTTGACTTAATTTGGTTAAGATAGAGGGCTAAAATTAAATCTAATTAAATATAATTTAATTAGATTTAGTTTAAGCTTGATTGGATCAAGTTTAATTAGCGTATTGGATAAGCCAAGTGCAAGAAAGAACTAGTCCTAGTTTAATTAGGACTTGGGTCAACCCAATTTCTAATCTGATTAAAAATTAAATTAAAATTAAATTTAATTTAATTAGATTCTTAATTGAATTGAGATCTATTTTAATTAGATTAAATAAATTTTAATTTTATTTAGTCTAAAGATCAAGTTGGACCAAGTCAAATTGGAAGTCCTAGTGAGACTAGGACTTGTATCAACCCAATCTCTAATTTAATTAGAAATTAAATTAAAATTTAATTTAATTTAATTTAATTTAATTAAGGTTTTGGTTGGACTAAGATCTATTCTAATTAGGTTGAAATAAATCTGATTTAATTTGATTAAAAGATTTTATTTGACTAAGTCAAATTGGAAGTCTTATTATGACTAGGACTTCCCTCCTTGCGCCACCTTAGCCCCAATGCCCCCCCACTCCTATTTTTTAAGATTTTTCATGAAAAATCCTCTCCCCAGGCCCTCTCATGCATGCCCTTCTCTTCCTCTCCTTTTTATTTGAAAATTAGTTAAGGACCAAGTCAATAGATTGAAAGTTGTTGTGGTATTGGACTCTATATGATAGAATCCTAACAAACACTAACTCTTCCCTTGTGTGCTGCCCCACCATGATTTATTTTATAATTTCCATGGTAAAAATAGGGTTTTTGTGTGCTCTTTTATGGTGGTCCATGGCATGAGATGAGGAGGAGCACCCAAGTGTTGGGCACCCCAACACCTTACCATATATGGTCCTGCCTTGTCTAAAAATTTAACCTAGAAAAGGCTCTTCCATAACTTATTATTTAAAATAAATTTTTTCTTAAATTTTTTGTGGAACATAGACCTTTGAAAGAGGATTTGGGTGTGTGAAAATTAGAGGGAAATGATTCTTGAGCATTCAGATTCAATAGACACAAAACTAGGTGTCTAGGTGAGAGCAAAGAGAAGAAGAAGAGGATCTTCTTCTAGGGTTGCTGTGTTCACCTCTTTCCTTCCTCCTTTGAGTTTTCTGAAAGTGTCTCACAACTGAAACCTTCTCTCCTCCTTATTCTTTTTGAAAGAGTCCAAATTTAGAAGAAGAAGGCATTTGATTGACCATCGAAGAAAGATCAGCATAGTACTAGCATACTATGTTGATTTCCTGCATCAGGATTTTTGATCATGCTCGTGGTCTCGTGTGGATGACTCCTAGAGGCTGGACGCATGTATGGCTCATGATTTCATCCTCAAGTTTTGATCAGTAAGTTAGATGGTCTAACTTGTACAAGTAATAGATCTGATCTATTGATTTTATAGCTGCATTGGATGTAGTATTATTGCATGTTGATATGATCAACATGATTTCTTTCCTTTGTATTTTAAAATTTTTTATTTAATAACATGCCATGATCATATAATAGATCTTAGATTTAGGATATTTTTAAATATTTAAAATTAATTTTTAATTAATTTTACTCTTTTGCTGTCTGATCTTGAAAAAGTTTCAAGATCTATCCCTGATATCCTAAATCTGGTTCCTTCAATTGGTATCAGAGCTAGATTATTATTACATGACTTCTTGAGTATGTTTAGATTATTTCTTAGATTAGATCTGATTTATAATCTAATTATTAAATCTAAAATTAAAAATCCATCATGAACTGCTATAAGGTTGCCTGCTGTAAGGTTTATCCCTTAGAGTAAAAAGATTATCCTAGTTCATAATGATCTACTCTTAATCATAAATTTATTAAATTTAATTTAATTTTATTTATAATTTAATAAATTTAAAATAGTTTTAGATCTAAAAATAAAGTTTTTAGATTATACGGACTGCTATAAGGTTATCCTGCTGTAAGGTTTATCCCTTACAATGGAAAGGTTGTCCTAGTACGTGCTGATCTAAAATATTGATCATAAAATTTTAGATTAGATCTAAAAAATTTTATGATTTGATTAAAAATATATTAATCTAATTTTAATCATCATAAATATCTTAGATTTGATCTAAGTTAATTTATGATTGATTGGTTTTAAAACTGTTTCAAATACATGAATCTGTTTAGATTAGATCTAAAGTAGTTTCATGTTTATTTTACTTGCATATTGATTATAAATCAAACATGCAACTTGATTGATAGAACCATGTTGTAAAAATATTTTATAAATATGAAAATCATTTTTGAAAAGCCAAACCCCAACCCTCAATCCAAAACGTAATTAAGAATTAAGAAGTTATTTAATTAGGTTCTAGGATTGTAAATTAAAGATCCTATAACATAAATCATAACACATTGGGTTAATGGGTTTGTGGGGATTAGGTCCATTAATTGGTTAGACTAAGGTTATATTAAAGAATGAACTTAATTAGAGAATTAACTAAATCTAATTAGTTGTTGTCTTAGATTAGGTCAAGGATTCTCTAGATCAATTACAATAGTTGTAGTTGGTCAAGTCCATATCTTTAACAAGAATCAAATGGACTTGATTCTTGGCTAAGTGGTCTAACTCAAACTATTAGGTTGATCTAATTAAGACTAATTAAACCAGTTGGTATCTAAGGTATTTTTGGCACATACGATTGGTGGTTTTTAATTGAAAGCCCACTTACCTGACCATTTTTGATGGTCTTTAAGGCAAGCTTTGGCAGACCCTCCCATCGATCTCACTTATCTGGCCTTCTTGGTGAGATTAAGTTTTGATCTGATCACTTGACAATTTGAGTTGACCAATGTCAGCTAGGTAAATTAGTGTGATTGATTTAGGTGCTCTTAGACCAACCTATTAATGATCTCCCTTAAGCTGACTTGGTGAAGCTCGTGGGAGGACCATGACAAGCTAGTTAATCTGATCTTTTCTCTAAATCAAATTAATTAAATCCTCTAAAATTATTAGGTCCTTAAAATGAAATAGTTATGGTGATAACTAGATCATAGCCTCCCATTAAGTGGATGATAATGGGTCCATTAGTTAGATAATCATTGGAGGTCCATAGGTCTGGTGCTTATCCGCTAATGGAACTATCATTTATAATATGATTTCTTGGCTGTGTCTCTCTAAATGATGGTTAGGCTGATCAACCATAGTTGGGCTTAATCATTTATTAGTTAGATAGACCAAGTATGATCATGTTAAAGGTTGGACCTAACCGAGACTTTCAGTGGAGGCCCTAGCCTACTGAAAAGATACCTGAGGCAAAATTAAATTACTAAAAATTATTTGAAGGAATAATTGTTATGAGCCTACGCTTAGATGTACATAGGTTGACCAACCACAGTTGGACTTGTGTGCAGTCTATGTGGATTCTAGTACCCACTAAGAAATTAAGGTAATTTCTTGAATTGAAGGTAGAGGCTACCAATTCGAATAAAATAGTGAGAGAAATCTTTTGATTAAAATTCAAATCTTTAGGTTTAATGAATCAATTACTAATTAGGCTTTTGGTTCTTTATGTAGTTAAACCCTAACCACAGTTGTTCCATTCACTATTAGACAGTGATTAACTTATGGAACTTAACTTCGATAATAAGTATAGGAAGTTAAATTTGTTTAGTAGCACGAAGTGGTTCGTGCTGGGGCCTCTATACCCAATTTAAACACAAGGTCCAAGAATAACCTAGATCGGGTAGAGTGCTTTCATTGTAAGAAGCAAGGGTATTGGAAGAAGAACTGTCCTCAATATCGTGATTCCCATGACCCTAACAGGCTGAATAAGAGAGATGAGCAAGTAGTTGTTGATCAAGGATGTTATATGATAATACCTTATAATTTTTCTATTTGTGATACTTCTACTTGGATATTGGATACTGAAAGTCCAGTCCATATTTGCAATACGTTGTAAGAACTTTAAATTAGTAGAAGATTTGAGAATAATGAGCAATTTCTGAATGTTGGAGATGGAAGGTCTATTACAATTTTAGCTATGGGAATAGTTCAACTTATTCTTAATACAGATATCATTTCTTTAAATGAATGTCATTATTGTCCTTCCTTTCTGATGAATATAATCTCTATTAGCCTTTTGGCCAAGGATGGTTATTATTTATCTATAAAGGAAGATTATTATGATATCATTATGAATGATGTTACAATAATGCAAGGATAATAAAGAAATAATATTTATATTTCATCACAGCTTGTGAGTGTAATGTATACTTCTAGAAAACAACCTAGATTAGATAATATCTCTAATATCTACCTATGGCACTGTAGGCTAGGTCATATTAACAAGAACAGGATAAATAGGTTGATCTAAGAGAAAATCCTCGAAGTAAGTGATTGTGAATCACTTTCGATCTGTGAGTCCTATCTTCTTGAAAAAATGACCAAGTCATCTTTTACTGGAAAGGGTGAAAGAACTACTGAGCTCTTAGGTCTAGTACATACTGATGTATATGGACCAATGAGCATAGGTGCCAGAGGTAGATATTTCTACTTCATAACTTTCATAGATGATCTATCCAGGTACGAATATGTTTATCTGATGAAATATAAGTCAGATTCATTTGAAATGTCCAAAAGATTCCAAAGTGAAGTAGAAAAATAAATTAGAAAGAATATTAAAACTCTTCGATTGGATCGAGGAGGTGAATATCTATCCAGTGAATTTTTGATATATCTAGGAGAGAATGGAATTCTCTCACAATGGACTCCTCTTGGGACACCATAGAATAATGGTATATCAGAAAGGAGAAATCAAACCTTGTTGGACATGGTTCGATCTATGATGGGTTTTGCTAGTCTGTCTATTTCATTTTGGGGTTATGCTCTTGAGATTGCATATTATATATTGAATAATGTACCGAGTAAATCTATCGCAAAGACTCTATATGAGATATGGACTGGGCATAGGCTTACACTCTCACACCTACAGGTTTGGGGTTGTCCGGCCTATGTCAAACGTTTGCATACAAATAAGCTTGGACCCTGATTTGATAAGTGTGTGTTTATAGGGTATCCCAAAGAAAGTAAGGGTTACTATTTCTATCATGCTGAAGAACAAAAGATGTTCGTTAGCCTTAAGGCAATCTTTTTGAAAAAAAAGTTTCTTGGTGAAGGAACTATTGCCCCTAAGGTTGAACTTAAAGAAGTTCAATAGGTAGAAAAATCAATACCTATAGCTGAACCAGAACTGGATTCAATTAGATCAAATTCAGAGCCCAGTGTACCTACACCATTAAGATGATCCAGTAGATTGCCACATTAGTCAGATAGATACTATGATTTTTTTGTCCAGAATGGTGATCCCATCAACCTCGATAAGAATGATGAGGATCTGATCACCTACATGGATGCTATGCAGAGATCTGATTTCGAGAGATAGCTTGAGGCCATGAAATTCAAAATAAAGTCTATGAAGGTCAACTATATGTGGACATTAGTTGACCCACCCGAAAGGGTTAAACCCATTGGATGTAAATGGGTCTTCAAAAGAAAAAAGAGCATAGATGAAAAGGTGGAGACTTATAAAGTCCATTTGGTTACTAAGGGGTATCATCAATATCATGGTATTGACTTTGATGAGACATTCTTTCCTGTAGCAATGCTCAAATCCACTTGGATAATGCTTGCGATAGCTGTCCATCTGGACTATGAGATCTGATGGCTGGATGTAAAAATAGCTTTCCTAAATAGAGTGCTGACTAAAGAGGTGTATATGATACAACCTGAGGGGTTCACATCCATAGATGAGTCCAAGGTGTGCAGGCTTTAGAGATCCATTATGGATTGAAGCAAGCATCTTAGAGTTGGAACATGCATTTTAATAAGATGATCAAAACGTATGGCTTCGTTAAGAATGGAGAAAAGCCCTGCATTTATAAATAGGCAAATGGTCCGACAATAGTATTCGTTGTCTTATATGTGGATGATATTCTCTTAATTAGGAATGACATCTCCATACTCTAGAAAATAAAAGACTGATTGTCATCACAGTTCTCCATGAAGGACTTGGGTGAAGCATCCTACATCCTAGGGATGAAGATCTATAGAGATAGATCTAAGAGGATGCTTAGGTTATCCCAGTCCACGTACATAGATACTATGCTATAGAGGTTCAGCATGGAGAATTTCACAAAGAGCTATCTCCCGATAGGCCATGAAATTTATCTCTCTAAGAAAGATTGTTCGACAACTTCTGAAGAGAGAGTGTATAAGTAGAGTCCCATATGCTTTGACAGTGGGATCTATCATGTACGCCATGATATGTACAAGACCAGATGTAGCATACTTACTAAGAGTAGTGAGTAGATATCAATCTGATCCTAGAGAAAACCACTGGAAAGTGGTTAAAGCCATACTTAAGTATTTAAGAAATACTATGGATCAATAGTTGGTTTATGGTGAGTTAGATCTAAAACTTATGGGGTTTACAGACTCCAGCTTTCAATCCGACCATGATGATAGCAGAAGCGTGTCAGGATATATCTTTACTCTGAATGGTAGAGCCATCTACTGGAACAGTTCTAAGTAGCATACTGTGGCAGACTCTATTTGCGAAGTAGAGTACATGGCAGCATCAGATGCTGTAAAGAAAGCTGTATAGCTGAGAAAATTTATCACCAAGCTCGGAGTAGCACCCTCCCTGGATGGTCCGATCCTACCCTATTATGATAGTACTGGTGCCATTACTTAGATGAAAGAATTGAAGGCACACCAGCGGACGAAGCACATTCTGCACTGATTCCACCTGGTTCGAGAGATCATGGATCGAGGTGATGTCGATCTTCAGAAGATCGATGCAAAGGAGAACCTGGCCGACCCCTTCACTAAAGCCCTAGCGATAAAGGAGTTCGACAACCATAAGTTGAATATGGGTATTAGATACTGTGCCGAGTGGCTTTAGGACAAGTGGAAGTTGTTGGAAAATATGTCCCAAAGTCAATCGTCTACCTATTGATGGTTGAGCTACATTGTATTTGTAATTGATTCATTAATGAATAAAATATATTTTTGGCATCTTTTCATCATAAAGTATTTATTTTCTAATAAACTCCATTATTGTGATGAAGTCATTAGGACTATTTAGATTCGATAAAGAAAGAATTTATCGATTAGTCTTTAAATTTGTTCACAACTAAATGATAGGCTGTTAATTAGGATGATAGTGTCTATCAAGCATAGGTCACTGTATGCCATATAGATTGGTTATCCTCTTAACCAAGAAGTATAGAAATACTGGTGTGGCATATAGGTGAGATATATGGGTACATCGTCATTGAACGTGATCAACTCTAGAGCATTTTGTTATCGAGAATGTCTCTGATGGGATATAGATATAAGTATCCCTTAGAACTGAGATCACCTTATTGACTTGCAACCAACTCACTGTGCTTTGGTACCAGACTAACTGAATTTCTAATTCAGTAATGGAAGGCTTTTAGGCACAGTCAAGTACTTGTGAAGTCGGTGTGTGATCAAGATGAAATTGAACACTCCAAGAGTTGGAGAAGAATGTACCACTATATTTCAATATAGCAAAACCTTGGCCAGGATAATCCATCAAATAGATTTGATATTTTGAAGTACAATATGGACAACCTGATCAGAATTGACAGTTAAACTCTGAGGTGTTCTACGAGCATTTTAGTCAAGAGGATGAATTATATGGAAACTATATCCGCATGGATTCTAAGGATGTTGTTCTACACATTCGACCTATCCGACCGTTGGATACCATTGCTAGATGGTTACTTTGATTGGTAGAAAAATCTATTTCTATACTATTGGCTCAGGTTTGAACCTATGAGATCACACATATTAGAGTTTACAATCCGATTGGATGGTTGATCAGCGATCTAGAATCATTCTAGGGTTAAACGATCAATACGATTGATGTTTAACCTAGCGCAAGTATTGCAAGAGAATCGATTAGTAATTAGATTGCTATTTGACTTAATTTGATTAAGTCAGAGGGATAAAATTAAGTCTAATTAAATATGATTTAATTAGATTTAGTTTGGGATTGGTTGGATCAAGTCCAATTGGCTTATTGGATAAGCCAAGTGCAAGGAAGAACTAGTCCTAGTTCAATTAGGACTTGGGTCAACCCAATTTCTAATTTGATTAGAAATTAAATTAGAATTAAATCTAATGTAATGTAATTTAATTAGATTCTTAGTTAGATTAGGATCTATTTTAATTGGGTTAAATAAATTCTAATTTTATTTGGTCTAAAGATCAAGTTGGACCAAGTCAAATTGGAAGTCCTAGTGAGACTAGGACTTGTATCAACCCAATCTCTAATTTAATTAAAAATTAAATCAAAAATAAATTAAATTAAATTTAATTTAATTAATGTCTTGGTTTGACTAAGACCTATTCTAATTGGATTGAAATAAATTTGATTTAATTTGGTTAAAAGATTTTGTTTGACCAAGTCAAATTGGAAGTCCTAGTATGATTAGGACTTTCCTCCTTGCGCCACCTTAGCCCCAATGCCCCCCCACTCTTATTTTTTAGAATTTTTTCTTGGAAAATCCTCTCCCCAGACCCTTTCATGCATGCCCTTCTCTTCCTCTCCTATTTATTTTGGAATTAGTTAAGGACCAAGTCAATAAATGGAAAGTTGTTGTGGTATTGGACTCTATATGGTAGAATCCCAACAAACATTGACTTTTCCCTTGTGTGCCACCCCACCCTGATTTCTTTTATGATTTCCATGATAAAAAGAGGGTTTTTGTGCACTCTTTTGTGGTGGTCAATGGCATGGGATGAGGATGGGGCGCCCAAGGGTTGGGCGCCCCAATAACTTGCCATATATGCTTGTCTAGAAATTTGACCTAGATAAGGCTCTTTCATAACTTATTGTTTAAAATAAATTTTTACTTAAATTTTTCATGGAACATAGATCTTTGAGAGAGGATTTGGATGTCCAAAAATCATAGGGAAATGATTCATGGGCGTTTAGATTCAATAGATACAAAACTAGGTGTCTAGGTGAGAGCAAAGAGAAGAAAAAGAGGGTCTTCTTCTAGGGTTGCTGTGTTCACCTCTTCCCTTCCTCCTTTGAGTTTTCTAAGAGTGTCTCACATTTGAAATCTCTTCTCCTCCTTCTCCTCTTTGGAAGAGTCCAAATCCAGAAGAAGATGGCATCTGATCGACCATCGAAAAAAGATCAGCACAATACTAGCATACTATATTGATTTCCCACATCAGAAATTCTGATTGTGCTTGTGGGCTCGTATGGACAATTCCTAGAGGTTGGATGCATGTGCTACTCATGACTTCATCCTCAAGCCTAGATCGGCAAGTTAGAAGGTCTAACTTGCATAGATAATAGATCTGATCTATTAGTTTTATAGCTGCATTGGATGTTGTATTATTGCATGCTAATAAGATCAACATGATTTCTTTCCTTTGTATTTTTTAATTTTTAATTTAATAACATGCCATGATCATGTAATAGATCTTAGATTTAGGATATTTTTAGATATTTAAAATTAATTTTTAATTAATTTTAGTTTTTTGCTGCCTAATCTTGAAAAAGTTTTAAGATCTAGCCTTAAAATCCTAGATCTAGTTTTTTCATGATCTAACTAATTTTGTACTAAAAAAAATTATATTTTTTTATTAAAGAGTTCCCCATGGATGTTCAATCATAAGAACAAGGGAGGATTTAAAGGCCCTCTCCTCCCATTTGATGGGATGTTCTTATGGAGTGTAGGAGTGCTGCTCGTTCATCCTTAATCAGAAATCAAAACTTATTTTTTTGCAAAACTCTAGATCTTAAAATTTTAGAATTTTTATTACATGTTTTGTTCATGAATCCAAAACTTAATTAAGAATTATGATTACGAAACTAATTAAGCCTAAAAATTATGAATTTTTAGATCTAAGATATATTCATAAAATTAGATTCGGGCATGGGTAGCTCAATTAGGTCTAGTGGTTGATCAAACTGAATCAAGAGTTGGTTAGGTGGGATCAAAGAAAACTTAAATTTGATCAGCCTAATAGGACTAAATCTGGATCAAGATCGAATCACATTGAGATGTGACTCGATCAAGTCAAGACCTAATTTGGCTCTACGGTTTCTCTACGGTTCGAGCCTGGATTGTAGGCTAATCCAATTAGTTCTGATTCGATAATTTGGTATCTAAGGTAAGTCTGGTAGATATGATTGACTAGTTTTTAATTGAAAGCTACTCGGCCTGAATGCATTCTTATCGAGTTAATGGCATATCCCTTCCATCGATCTCACTTACCTGGCTATTTATGTTGATCCAATTTTGATTTGAGATGGCTAACAATTTGAGCCAACCCATGCTACTAGGTTAGTCATATTTGTTATGACTACGTCAAGTCAAGTTTAAAGAGACTTAAATTAAATCTTCCTAAGAAAATATTAAGTCTAAGGTCTTCCACCATTATAAATATGCAGGTCCTTCCCGGGGTTGATTGTTCTCAGCTGGATACATTGGTTCAGTTGCATCGAGAAGATGCAATAATGTCTATTAAACATTGGATGCTATGGGTTGGAGGATAGATTGAGCTCAATATTTTGGATACAGTAAGGGATTCAATCAGAAATCCAATCTATAAAAATGGTGGGTTTGACTTAACTAAAGAATGGATCAATATTTCGAACATGATGAGATTCATGAATTAGAGATCGGGTTAGGATACACAATGATTAGAGAATCATTGGACAAGAGTTGTCCACTCATCGATTGATCCATCATCAATAACTATTAGGTAAGGTGGTGAGTCAGTTGGTGGGACTGCACCATCTATTAGAAATCAATAATCATGAAGACTTTTGCATCTCTGCCAAGAAAGTATAGAAATTCAAGTAAATAGTGGAAGCCTAATTTATTTAAAAATAAAATCTCTAAATAAATTGATTAAATTTAATTATAAAATCTAACAAAAAATGTTAACTCTCTATAAAAAAATATCTACATCCAATCCACTAGCCTATATCCTAGACACCCATAGACTGACTGGATCCAACTATAAGGATTGGCTCACAAACTTTAAAGTTATTTTGGATTTTGAGAAGTTGACACATGTATTGAAACGGGATCCTCCCATCTTATCAATCCATCTATCCATTGATCAGAGAGCATCTCTTGAGAAGTGGATGGATGAAGATAACAAAGCCAGGTATTACATATTAGGCTCGATGTTTGATGAGCTCCAGCACCAACATGAAGATATTAAGACTAGTCGCCAAATGTTGGCTCACCTGTAAGAGTTGTTTGGTGAATAGAGTTGCGTAGCCAAATATTAAGTCACTAAAAGACTATTTAAGGCTCAAATGCATGATGGATAGTCAGTTTAAGATCATTGTCTGATGATGATAAAGAACTTAGAAGAGCTTGAGAAGCTTGGTGTTATGTTAGATCAGGATCTGCAGACTGACATAATTCTGCAGTCCTTGACTCATGCGTATGGATAGTTGATCATGAACTATCATATGCATAAACTTTAGAATACCTTGGCTGAGCTAATGAATATGCTGGTTACTGCTGAGCCTTCTATGAAAGATTCTAAAGGCTCAGTACTTGCTATGGAGTGGACTTCTTCCAAAAGAAAGTCTTTTGGAAAGAAGAAAGAGTCCATAAAGAAGTAGAAGGTGGATGGTGGGAAGAAGAAGAAGGCAGAGCCAAAGGAAAGGCTGCTGATAAAGAAAAATATTTTCATTACAACATTGACGGCCATTGGAAGTGGAACTACCCACTTTACCTGGCTAGTCTGAAGAATAAGAAGGTGGTAGATCCTTTTGGAGGTATGCTTGTTATAAAATCTAATCTTACGATTTCTTCTGTATCCAGTTGGGTGCTTGACTCTAGTTCTAGTGCTCACTTGTGCACTTCTATGCAGGATCTTGAGGATAGCAGAAGGCTGAGGGATGGTGAGATGATCCTATGCATCGAGAATGGAGCAAGAGTTGCTGCTGTGGCCGTGGAAACCTATCCTCTGCAATTACTGTCAGGATTAGACTTAGTACTTAGGGACTATTTTTATGTGCCTGCAGCAAGCAGAAATTTGATTTCTGTTTTATGTTTAGCATAGAAAGGCTATGTAATTAGTTTTCCTAAGGACCATTGTAATATTCTTTATGAAAAAAATAAAATTGTAAATAATTTTCTTATAAATGATCTCTATTAGTTATATATTGATGTTTCTATTTTTAATATCGAGCAACATGTGAATGCTATAGGATCAAAGCGACCTAGGGATAGTCTAAATGATAGGTATCTTTGGCACCTTAGGTTAGGTCATATAGCTGAAGATAGGATTAACAAATTAGAGAAATTTGGATTGTTAAGTCCATTGACTTTCGATTCATATCTGATCTATGAATCATGCCTTCATGGCAAAATGACTAAGCTTCCTTTTGTGGGATATAGGAAAAGGGCCACAGACCTACTTGCCCTAATACATACTGATGTATGCGGCCCATTTGATGTGCCAGTCAGGGATAATTACATCTACTTCATCATCTTTATCGATGATTTATCTCGATATGGATATATGTATTTGATGCGACATAAGTCTAAAGCTTTTGAAAAGTTCAAGAAATTCATACTCGAAGTAGAAAAAGAAACAAAAAAATCCATTAAAGTTCTTCGATCAAACCGAGGAGGCAAATATCTTAGTCAAAAATTTTTAGACTATCTTAAAGATAATGACAAAGTCTCTCAATGGACTCCACCTGGAATGTCTCAACTCAACGGGATTTCGGAATGAAGAAATCGGATCCTATTAGATATGGTTCGATCCATGATGAGCTTCACAGACCTCCTTGAGTTTCTTTGGGGTCATAGTTTGTTGACCGCTATATATCTACTAAATAGGGTTCCATCTAAAACCATTCCTACCACACCGTATGAGATATGGCATGGTAAGAAACTAAGTCTGAGTTATCTCAGAATTTGAAATTGCTCGGCCCATGTCAAGAGACAACAGACGAATAAATTAGAGTCTAGGTCCTTTAGAGCTTGATTTATTGGATATCCTAAGGAGTCATTAGGATATTATTTCTATCTTCTAAAAGATCATAATGTGCTTGTGAGTCGACACACCATCTTTCTTGAAAAATAGTTTATTCAAGGTGGTGGCATCGAAAGATAGATTAGGCTCGAGGAGAAAGACTCCCAAGAGCCACAAGCAAGAAAACCTATGGAACCCAATCAGATTGAGCTAGTCCAATCACTACCTCATCCACCATGTAGATCAGAAAGGATTTCTCATCCTCCTAAAAGATACTTAGGTACTATTTCAGAGGACGTAAAGAAAATGTTCCTCATAGGAAAAAAGGTTCATGGTGATGATCTCAAAACCTATATGAGGCTATATTATATATCGATTTTGAGAAATGGTTAGAGGCAATGAAGTCAGAGATTGACTCAATGCACTCGAACCAAGTCTGGACCTTAGTAGATCCACCTGAGGGTATAGTACCTATTGGATGTAAATGGATCTTCAAGAGAAAGATAAGTGCCGATGGAAATGTAGCGACATTCAAAGCAAGGCTCGTAGCGAAAGGGTATAGTTAGCATGAAAGCATTGACTATCAAGATACTTTTTTGCTAGTAGCCATGCTCAAATTCATCTGCACATTGCTTACTATTACAGCCTATTTCAATTATGAAATTTGATAGATGGATGTAAAAATGGCATTCTTAAATGGATAACTTGAGGAAGATATCTATATGGAACAGCCGCTGGATTTCACATCCAGTGATATTGATCATAAGGTCTGCAAGCTGCAAAGGTCCATATATGGACTTAAGCAAGCATCTTGGAGCTGAAATGTTCATTTCAATGATATGATCAAATCATTTGGATTCATTAAGAATGAGGAGGAGCCCTGTATTTTCAAAAAGGTTAGTGGGAGTGCTATTACCTTTCTCGTACTATACGTGGATGACATCTCCTAATTAGGAATAATATTTTCATATTGACTATGGTCAAAATGTGGTTGTCTAAAGAATTCTCCATAAAAGATCTAGGAGAGACATCCTTTATTATAAGAATTAAGGTCTATAGAGATAAACCATATAAGATGCTGGGTCTCTAACAGAAGATGTACATAGAGGAGGTGCTAAAGAGATTTAGCATGGAAAACTCCAAGAGGGGATTGGTGCCCTTCAAACATGGCATTCGTCTCTCCAAGAAGATGTGTCTCAACACACTTGAGTAGATTGAATGCATGAGCAAGATTCCTTATGCTTCAGTAATAGGAGCCTCATGTATGCCATGCTATGTACATGACCTGATATTGTCATGCTACGAGTGTCACGAGCAGGTATCAGTCAAATCCAGATGAAGAGCACTGGACTTCTATGAAATGTATTCTTAAGTACTTGAGAAGGACTAAGGATATGTTTCTAGTGTTTGATAATGGAGAACTCCAGGTCCAGGGGTATACAGACTCAGATTTTATGTCCGATATAGATGATCGAAAGTCGACATCTGAAAGTCTATTTATTTATAATGGTGGTGCTGTTAGCTGAAAAAGTTTCAAGCAGATGGTGATAGCAGATTCCACCATGAAAGTAGAGTACATCACTGCATCAAAGACAGTAAAGGAGGCATTCTGGTACAAAAAGTTTACCACAGAGCTCGGAGTGATGCCATTAGATGTCGTTCCTCTGTACTATGACAACAATAATGCCATAGCCCTAGCTAAGGAGCCAAGGTCTCACCAAAAATTCAAGCACATTGAGTGGCGATACCACCTCATCTGCGATTACCTCGATAAGGGATATGTCGAGGTCAAGAGAGTCGACACTGCAGATAATGTAGCTAACCCACTGACAAAGTCATTGAGCTAGCAGAAGATCGAAGCCCACCTTGAGAAGATGGGAGTTAGATTTGTAGCCAATTGGCTTTAGGTCAAGTGGGAGTTTGTTCGATGTGTGCCCTAGAAGCCAGATTGACTGTCACTTGTAATACACTTCTAAGAATAATTTTATAATTTTAATTATAAATTAATAAATAAATTATTTTTCTATCATAGTGTGTATTTAAAAGTGTCTATGATACATTCTTTAAGTTAATGATAATGACAATGCATATTTTTAAGAGTTCAAAATTTAAGACATAAATTTTCATAATTAACTCATAAATTGCTTTCGATCGTAGGATCATCATGAGGATGGTGATTGATCTGAAAGATTAGTGTACGATCATTTTCTTAGAATAGATGTGTCTTGAGTCTATGTTGTGGAGATACCAGAGTGAGAGTACAGGTACTTGTTAGAGTATGAGGGCACTGAGCATGACCACTTCGAGTAGTCATAAGGAAGTCTACCTTCTCATCGATGACTGACTCGATGCTGTAGTGGTGTGTATGGTTCTTTGACCTGAGGTGCATCAGTAATTCACCTTGAGGGTGTTATAGTTTGACTACACCATAACTCGATCTTTTAGCCATTCAGAATCCTGAGGTGTATGTTGGCTATAGCATGTTCATTATAGAAATTGGATTGCACCAATAAGGGGATCTATCTACTTCGGTAGATGAGGAGTAGCTCTATAATAATCATGAGATTGAGTCCTTAGCCCATGGCCATAACAGAATGAAGATGATAGAAAGAGTTTCTATTAGGATTTCACATTGGATTCGAATTGAATGATTAATTCATATGACAGACATTGGGTTTGATGAGTTCACCTTAACCCTAATCCAGTTGAGACTTAAGATAGAAGAACCCAATCACACAGCTAACTGCACTGAGAGATTTGCTTTCAGTTCTAATAGGTTGCCACCATATACTGCTAGGTGTCACTGATAAATTTTGGAAGCAATTAGAATGATTTTGATGATCAATCATTTTAATTATATGAATCAAAAAAGTTCTAGTCCATCGAAAGATGTTTCGATGATGTCGATGATAGAGATCATGATATATCTCATTACCATATAGAATTGAATCTAACTAGATCACACAAACAAGAATTTAGGTCTGGATGTCATCAATTGAGCTAATCCAATTCGATTGATTTGGATTAGATCCAATCAAGTTCAAGGTAATTGTGCTAGCACACGATTAAGCCTGACTTTTTTCTTCCAAAATCTTTCTGATTCATCACAACCAAGTCAAATTTAATTTGACTCATTCTTATATTTTGAATGGATTTATTTTCATCTTACTAAAATAAGTCCAGGTCAGATTAATTGTAGAAATTAAATCCATTCATAGTCAAATTGGACTAGGGTCAAAAGTTGACCTGTTTGAGAGAATTGAGGGTCACCTGATTAGATACTTCTAAAATTTTTTTTAGAAATTATTTTGATCTAATTTTTGGATATGTAATATTACATGAACTATACATTCGGTGTACCAAATTTTGTGATTTTTGGAGGTGTCTAGACTGAGTTACGATGGAGTTTGATTCAGATCAAACTCTTGAGGAAAGAGTCCTAGGCGCAATGGACTCTTCCTTATCTACTCATGCCGCCACCTTTTAAATTGATTTTTAGTATCAAAATTGGATGGGATGTAGGGATTTTCATGAAGATCAAGTCTAGAAATCCTAATGGTCAAAAAAATGAGAATTTTGATCAAAGAGGGACTGTAACTTGGCACTATGCTTTTGTATAAGAAACCTTACGCCAAGGCTCTTCAAGAAAGAAATATGTTTCATACCCAAAGGCTATTGTTCCAGATATCCCATGCCCCCCTGTCCTCTCTCTCCCTCTCTTCTACATGTCTAAAAAGTTAGACATAAATCTGAGAAGAAGATCTAATCGAATTTGTGAAGAGTTCAGCATTTACACGATGCTATTTATGAGACGGACACGCTGCCTTCAAAATTTTTTTGAAGGACTTCTAGATCAGATTTAGATATGATTTTTGGAGAAAATATTTGCGAGAAGAAGATGTCTAGATCCTTCCTGAGTGGATACTGGTAGAGGCTAGGTGCGTGCGTTGCTCCTTTTAAAATCTTAGAAAACATCAGGATCATCACAAGGTAATCAGATTACCCAAACAAGGTATGAAATTAAATCTAATTTAATTTTTATTTTAATTTTTAATATCTGATCATCATAATTAGATCTAAGAACTCTTAGATGTGATCCAATTATTTAGAAATTTTTAGAAAAATCTATCTCAGATCTGATTGGATTTGCACGATCCTATGGTGGAAAACATGATTTTTCCTTCACTTGGACCTTATGTTTAATCTAAGCATAGAGGCCCCAGCATGAACCACTTCATGCTGCTGAACAACATTCAACTTTTGATACTTATTATCAAAGTTAGGTTTCATAAGTTTATCACTATCTAATAGTGAATGGAGCAACTATGATTTGGATTTAACTGCATAAAGAAAAATCAAAAGTCTAATCAGTAATTGATTCATTGAACCTAAAGATTTGGACTTTAATCAAAAGATTTCTCCCACTATTTTATTCGAATTGATAGCCTCTATCTCCAATTCGAGAAATTACTCTAATTTCTTAGTGGGTACTAGAATCCACATAGACTGCACATAAGTCCAACTATGATTGGTCAACCCATGTACATCTAAGTGTAGGTTCATAACTAATTATTTCTCCAAACAATTTTTAGTAATTTAATTTTGCCCAGGTATCTTTTCAATAGGCTAGGGCCTTCACTAGAAGTCTCGATTAGGTCCAACCATTAACATGATCATACTTGATCCATCTAACTAATGAATGATTAAGTCCAACTATGGTTGATCAACCTAACCACCATTTAGAGAAATGCAACCAAAAATTCATATTATGAATGATAATTCCATTAGTAGATAAGCACCAGGGCTATGGGCCTCCAATGATTATCCAACTAATGGACCCATTATCATTTACTTAATGAGAGGCTATGATCTAGTTATCATCATAACTATTTCATTTTAAGGATCTAATAATTTTAAAAAATTTAATTATGAAAGTTGAGGGAAGGTCAAATGAACCAGCTTGTCATGATCCTCCCACTGGCTTCACCAAGTCAGCTTAAGGAAGACCATTAATAGGCTAGTCTAAGAGTACCTAAATCAGTCACACTGATTTACCTAGTTGACATGGGTCAACTCAATTATCAAGTGATCTGATCAAAACATAATCTTACCAAGAAGGCAAGTAAGTGAGATCGGTGGGAGAGTCTGCCAAAGCTTACCTTAGACATCATCAGAAATGGCCAGATAAGTGGGCTGCCAATTAGAAACTACCGATCGTATATGCCAGACTTATCTTGACACCAACTGGTTAATTAGTTTCAATTAGATCAACCTAATACTTTGGGTTAGACTGCTTAGCCAAGAATCAAGTCCATTTAGTTCTTGTTAATGACATGGACTTGACCAACGACAACTATTATAATTGATCTAAAGAATCCTTGACCTAATCTAATAGAACAATTGATTAGATTTAGTCAATTCTCTAATTAAGTCATTCTTTAATCTAACCTTAAGTCTAACCCAATTAATGGACCTAATCCCCACTAACCTATTAACCCAATGTGTTATGATTTGTGTCTTAGGATCTTCAATTTACAATCCTAGATCCTAATCAAACAACTTCTTAATTCTTAATTAAGTTTTAAACTGAGAGTTGAGGCTCAACATTTCAAAAATGATTTTCATATTTGTAAAATATTTTTATAACATTGTTCTACCAACCAAGTTGCATATTTGATTTATAATCAAAATGCAAATAACATAAGTATGAAACTACTTTAGATCTAATCTAAACAGGTTCATATAATTGAAGTAGTTTCAACATCAATCATTCATAAATTAACTTAGATCAAACCTAACATATTTATGATGATTAAAATTAGATTAAAATATTTTTAATCAGATTATAAAATCCTTTAGATCTAATCTAAAATTTTATGATCAATATTTTAGATCAGCACATACTAGGATAATCTTTTCACTATAAGGGATAAACCTTACAGTAGAACAACTTATAAGATCAGTTCATGCAATCTAAAACTTTTACTTTTAGATTTAAAATCTTTTAAATCTAATAAATTATAAATAAAATTAAATCATATCTAATAGATTTATGATTAAAATTAGATCTACATAAACTAGGATAACTTTTGCACTATAAGGGGTAAACCTTACAGCAAAACAACTTTATAGCAGTTCGTATGATCATGATTTTTAATTTTAGATTTAATAATTAGATTATAAATTATATTTAATCTAAAAAATAATCTAAACATACACATTAATTATGTAATAATCAATCTGGCTCTGATACTAATTGTTGGAATCAGATTTAAGATTTTAGGGCTAGATCTTAAAACTTTTTCAAGATCAGACAGAGGAAGACTTAAATAAATTAATATTTATTAATAAAATTAGAGAATATCCTAGATCTAAGATCCTATTACATGATTATGGTATGATATTAAATTAAAAATTAAAAATAAAAGGAAAGAACAAGTGTTGATCATATCAACATAGATTTACACTAGATCAGAATCATATAAGTAACAGGAGATCAGATCTTTGTTACCTATGCAAGTTAGACATTCTAACTTACTGATCTAGATTTGAGGATAATGTTATGAGCTATAGACTTATCCAGCCTCTAGGAGTCGTTCACATGAGCCCACGAATCACGATCAGAAGTCCTGCGTAGAAAATCAACACAGTACATACCGTGCTGATTCTTCTTTGATGGTCAATCTGGAACCACTTTCTTTAAATCTTGGACTCTCTAATTTTTTAGAAGAAAGGAGGAGAGATTTTGAACCTGATACACCTTCAAAAATCTCTAAAGAAGGAGAAAGAGATCAAAGAAAAATCCTAGAAGAAGAACCCTTCTTCTTCTTATTTTCTCTCACCTAGACACCTAGATTGGTGTCTATGAAATCCTCATGCCCCAATATTCTTTATTCCTGATTTTCACATGCCCCAAAGATCTCTCAATGATCTAGAGTCTCTCCAAAAATTAGTCCAAAATTCATCCTATATAGAGAGATATAGAAGAGTCCTTGTTTGGTCAAATTCTTAGACAAGGAAAGAACCAATTTGGCAACTAGTTGGCACGCCCAACACTTGGTCGCCCCCTTCTTTCTTTATGCCATGGATCACCAAGAATAAGCATACAAAATCTTCCTCTTTCTCATGAAAAAATGAGAGAAATATCAGGGATGTGGGCAGCATAAAGCAAGGAGGAGTTTTCAGTACTTAAAATTCTATCTCATAGAATTTAAATCAAAACCAACTCATTGTTTGACTTGGTCCACAATCAAATGCCATCTAAAGAATAAGAAAAGGCTTATGGGCATGCATGAAGGCCTGGGAAAAGATTTCTCCACGTTCAAAATCAAAGATAAGGGGTGTGGGGGGCATGAGGAGTCAATGGCACAAGGAATAGGGAGTCCTAGTCATACTAGGACTCCTATTTTGACTTAATCAAAGTTGTTTCTTAAACTAAATTAAACCAAAAGCAAGTCAACCTAATTAAATTAGGCCTTAGTCTAATTAAGAACTAAATTAAATTAGATTTAATTTTAATTTAATTTTTTAATCAAATTAGAAAATTGGGTTGACCCAAGTCCTAGTTGAACTAGGACTAGTTTTTTTCTTGCACTTGGCTTATCCAATAAACCAATTGGACTTGATCCAATCAAGTCCAAACTAAATTTAATTAAATTATATTTAATTAGACATAATCTCAATCTTCAATTTAATCAAATTAAGTCAATTAGCAATCTAATTGCTAATCGATCCTCCTGCAACATTTGCATTAGGTTAAACACTAATCGTATTGATTGTTTAACCCTCGAACGATTCTTAATCATTGATCAACCATCCGATCGGATCATGAGCTCTAATATGTGTGACCTCATTTGTTCAAACCTAAGCTGATAGTATAGAAATAAATTTTTATACCAATAGAAGTAACCATCTAGCAATGGTACCTGATGGTTGGATAGGTTGAATGTGTAGAAAAATATCTTTAGAACCCAAGCGGATATAGTTTACATATAATTCATCCCCTTGACCAAAATGCTCGTAGGACACCTCAGAGTTCAACTGTTAATTCTAATCAGGCTATCTACATTATATTTCAAAATATCAAATTCATCTCATGGATTACCTTGGCCAAGGTTTTGTTATATTGAAATATAGTGATATATTCTATTCCAACTCTTGGAGTGGTCAATTCCATCTTGATCACAAACTAACTTCATAAGTACTTGACCGTGAAGGAAAAATCAGATTTTTTTGTGTTAGGTTCATTCAAATCTGATTGGATTGAGAGGCATATTTCAAAAATTTTCTCTTAGATCCAAATCAGATCTGACATTTTTCAGATATAATTTTATGATTTGATAAATAAGAAAATTAAATTAAATTAAATCTAAATTAATGTTATCTTGATATTGGATATTCCAATTATCTATTGATGATTCTGCTGATTGCCTGAGGTTCTGGATCTAGCCATGCAAGCGCTTGGCCTCTATCGGTATCCACTCGAGCTGGATCTGAAGATCTTCTTCTTCTCTTTTTTTTCTTCAAAAATCAGATCTAAATCTAATTTAGAGGATCTTCAAAACTCCTTCTGAAGATCAGCAGTCATCTCTGCAGCAGTGCTGCGTTCTTCCTTTCTCGCCAGCCTTTTCTTACTTGGATCGCACCAAACTGAAGCCCAACTTCCTTGGGCATGGTGAGGAGAGAGAGGGTCAGAAGATGGTGTGGAGGAGGGAGAGGGGCAGCCTTGGGGTGTGGGCTAAGAGGAACTCATTTTAGGTTGGGCGCAGATAGGGTTTATTTATAGACCTTGCTGCACCATGCAGTGCTGCATCATCTCGGCCAATTGCATTGCTTCGTGCAATCAAATCTAAATCTGATTGATGGGATGATATCATCTGATCCAATTACATGAGATTTCCATAGATTCATCCTTAGATGGCACCTTAGACTGGTTGAAGTCTATAGGTAAGGGTCACCTAGTTTGAATCCAAGAAGCAACCTAGAGTCCCATCCGTATGGGACTCCAGTGTTTATCCACATGGGGTGCACACCATCCTAGGCATGCACCCTCCATCTGCCAGCCAAATGGCAAGTGGACTTGGTTAATAAGTCTCTCTTATGGGTGCATGACACATGGGCAGATGTCCAAGGGTCAAAGGTCAATGTTTGACCAAAGTCAAAGAACAAGAATTAGCAAGTGACAAAAAATGGCAGGTGTTGTGTCAAATTTATCTCATAAATTAAGACAATCCTTTTCTGACCTGGACAAGCTCTAGTCAAATCAGGTAAAGGTATCTGAGTGAGCACAAACATATTTGTCTCAATCGAGACAACTTTTAATGATAGAAAAAGAAGAATGTTAGGCTCAATCGTGTGCTAGCATGATTTTCTTGAATCTAATTCAAATCAATTGAATTAGGTTAGTCCAATTAATGATATCCAGATCCAAACCTTTATTTGTATGATCCAGTTAGGTTCAGTTCTATATGGTAATGGGATATGTCGTGATCTCCATCATCGACATCATCGAAACTCCTTTTGATAATCAGAACTCTTCTAATTCAAATAACTAGAATGATCGATCATCTAAATTATTCTAATTGCTTCTAAAATCCACCAGTGACACCTAACAGTATATGGTGGCAACCCATCAAAATCAAAAAAGAATCTCTCGGTGCAGCTACTTGTGTGATTAAGTTCTTCTATCTTGAGCCCTGATCAGATTAGGGTTAAGGTGAACTCGTCAAACCCTAATTTCTATCATATGATTTAATCATTTGATTCAAGTCTAATGTGAAAATCTTAATAAAAATTTTTTCTATTATTTCACTCTTTGCCATGGCCATGGGCTTATGGACTTGATTCTCATGATCATCATAGGGCTGCTCCTCATTCACTGAGGTAGATAGGTTCCATCTTGGTGCAATCCAATTCCTAGAATGAACATGCTATAGTCAACATACACCTCAGGTTTCCAAATGGCTAGGAGATCGAGTCATGGTGTAGTCAAACTATAATACCCTCAAGGTGAACTGCCGATGCATCTTAGGTCAAAGAACTAGACATACCACTGCAGCTTCGAGTCAGTCATCGACGAGAAGATAGACTTTCTTATGACTACTCGAGGTGGTCATGCTCGGTGCTCTCATTCTCTAACGAGTATCTGTACTCTCGCTCTAGTATCTCTATACTGTAGACTCAAGACTCATCTACTATAAAGAAGCGATTGTACACTAATCTTCCAGATCAATCACCATCCTCATGATGATCCTACGATCAGGAGCATTTTATAAGTTAATAACGAAAATTCTTATCTTAAATTTTTAACTCTTGAAAATAAGAATTATCATTATCATTAACTCAAGGAATGTATCATAGACACTAAATACACATATGTGATAGAAAATAACCCATTTTATTATTTATAGTCAAAATTATAATTTTGCCCCTAGAAGTGTAATACAAGTGTCAGCCAATTTTGACTTCTAGGGCACACATATCTAACAAACTTCCACTTGACCTAAAGCCAATTGGCTATAAATCTGTGTCCCATCTTCTCAAGATGGACTTCGATCTTCTGCTGGCCCAATGGCTTTGTAAGCAGATCTGCCGCATTATCTGCGGAGTCGACTCTCTTGACCTCGACGTAACCCTTCTCGAGGTAATCATGAATGAGGTGGTATCGCCGCTCGATGTGCTTGGATTTCTAGTGAGACCTTGGCTCCTTAGCAAGGGCTATGGAACCATTATTATCGCAGTACAGAGGAATGGCATATGATGGCATCACTCCGATCTCTGCGGCAAACGTTTTGTATCAGAATGACTCCTTTGCAACTTCTGATGCAACGATGTATTCTGCTTCCATGGTGGAATCTGCTATCATTGTTTGCTTGAAATTTTTTTAACTAATAGCTCCACCATTGTACACAAACAGAGTTTTAGATGTCGACTTTCAATCATCTACATCGGATATAAAATCCGAGTCTGTATACCCCTGAACTTGGAGTTCTCCATTACCAAAAACCAACAACATATCCTTAGTTCTTCTTAAGTACTTAAGGATACATTTCACAGAAATCTAGTGTTCTTCATCTAGATTCGACTGATATCTGCTCGTGACACTCACAGCATGGGCTATATTAGGTCGTGTACATAACATGGCATACATGAGGCTCCCTATTGCTGAAGCATAAGGGATCTTGCTCATTCATTCTATTTCCTCAAGTATGCTAGGGCACTTCTTCTTGGAAAGATGAATGCCATTTCTGAAGGGTACTAAACCCCTCTTAGAGTTTTCCATGCTAAACCTCTTTAGCACTTCCTCTATGTACATGTTCTGTGAAAGTCCTAGCATCCTATTCGGTCTATCTCTATAGACCTTAATTCCTAGAATAAAGGATGCTTCACCTAGGTCTTTCATGGAGAATTCTTTAGATAACCATATTTTAACTGTGGTCAACATGAAAATATCATTTCCAATAAGGAGGATGTCATCCACGTACAATACGAAGAAGACAACAGCGCTTCCACTGACCTTTTTGAAGATACATAGCTCCTCATTTTTGATGAAATCAAATAATTTGATCACATCATTAAAATGAGTATTCCAGCTCCAAGATGCTTGCTTAAGTCCATATATGGACCTTTGCAGCTTGCATATCTTGTGATCATCATCACTGGATGTGAATCTAGTGGCTGTTCTATATAGATATCTTCCTCAAGATATCCATTTAAGAATGCTGTTTTTACATCCATTTATCATATTTCATAATCAAAATAGGCTGCAACAGCAAGCAATGTGCGAATGGATTTTAGCATAGCTATTGACGAAAAGGTATCCTGATAGTCAATATCTTCACGTTGACTATAACATTTTGCCACTAATCTAGCCTTGAATGTCTCCACATTTTCATCTGCACCAATCTTTCTCTTGTAGATCCATTTACATCCAATAGGTACTATACCTTCTGGTGGATCTACCAAGGTCCAGACTTGGTTTGAGTGCATCGAGTCAATTTCTGACTTCATTGCTTCTAACCATTTCTTGGAGTTGATATCTAATATCGCCCCGTTATAGGTTTTGGGATCATCACCATGGACCCCATTTTCTATAAGAAATATTTCTTTTATGTCCTCTAAAATAGTACCTAAGTACCTCTTAGGGGGACGGAAAATCCTTTCCGATCTATGAGGTAGAGGAGGTAGTGAATGGATTGGCTCAACCTGATTTGGTTCCATTTGGTCCTTAGCTCGTTGCTCTTATGAGACTTTCTCTTTAAGCTTGATCTACTTTCCAATGCCGCCATCTTGAATAAACTATTTTTTAAGAAAAATGGCATGTTAACTCACAATCACATTGTGATCTTTTGGAATGTAGAAATAATATCTCAATGACTCTTTAGGATATCCTATAAATCAAGCTCTAAAGAATCTAAAGTCTAACTTATCCGCTTGTTGTCTTTTGACATGAGCCGAACAACTTCAAATTCTGAGATGACTCAGACTTGGTTTCTTACCATGCCATATCTCATACGGTGTGGTAGGAATAATTTTAGAGGAAACCCTATTCAATAAGTATATAGCAATTAACAAACAGTGTCTCCAAAGAAAATCAGAAAGGTTTGTGAAGCTCATCATGGATCGGACCATATCTAATAGGATCCGATTTCTTTATTCTGAAACCCCATTGAGTTGAGATATTTCATGTGGAGTCCATTAAGAGACTATGCCATTTTTCTTAAGATAGTTCAGAAATTTTCAACTAAGGTATTCACCTCCTCGATCTGATCGAAGAACCTTAATGGGTTTTCGAGTTTGCTTTTCTACTTCATGTCTAAATTCTTTAAATTTTTCAAAAGCTTCAGACTTATGTCTCATAAGATACACATACCTATACCTAGATAAATCATTGGTAAAGATTATGAAGTAGACAAAGTTGCCTCTAGCTGGCACATCAAATGGGCCACATATATCAGTATGTATAAGGGCAAGAAGATCCGTGGCCCTTTCCCCATGTCCTACAAAAGGAAGCTTAGTCATTTTACCATGAAGATAGGATTCACAAATTAGATATGACTCGAAAGTCAATGAACTCAATAGCCTGATTTTCTCCAATTTGTTAATCCTATCTTCTACTATATAACCTAATCTTAGGTGCCATAGATACCTATCATTTGGACTATCCCTAGCTAATTTTGATTTTATGGCATTCACATTTTGCTCGAAATTAAAAATAGATACATCAACATGTAACTGATAAAGACTGTTAATAAGAAAACCACTTACAATTTTATTTGTTTTATAAAGAATATTACAATGATCCTTAAGAAAACTAATTACATAGCCTTCTTAAAGAAAAAATCCTGATTTTCCAGACCAGGTTCGTTCAAATCTGATCGGATCAAGAGATATATTTCAAAAATTTTTCTCTTTAATCCAAATCAGATCTGGGATGTTTCAGATCTAACTCTTATTATTCTAATAATAAAAATAAAATCTAGATAAAATAAATTAAATTTAATTTACCTTGATGTAGGGTAATCCTATTACCCGTTGATGATCCTGTAAGCAGCAGAAGGTTCTAGATCTAGCCATGCAAGTGCCTGGCCTCTACCGATATCCACTCGAGTTAGATATAGAGATCCACTTCATTTCTATCACGTCTCCAAAAATTAGATCTGAATCTGATTTAGAGGATCTTCAAAATAGCTTTCGAAGATCAACAGTTGTCCTTTGCAGCAGCGTAGTCTTCTAACTTTCTATCGCCTTTCTCTCATCTGGATCGCACCAACTAGATCCCAAACCACTTTGGGCATGGAGAGGAGAGGGAGAAGATGGACTTGACGTGGAGGAGGAGAGAGGTAGCCTTGGGGCGTGGGGAATTTTCAGATTTATTTTGAGTTGGGCGTAGGGTCTTATTTATAGACTATGCCCTCACCCTGGCTCCATCTGTGGCCTCCTAAGGCTTAGGGGCACTACACCACCTACACTAGCCCGACTGAAAATTTGGTCGAGTGTCATAATTGCCTAGTTTTATGTGATCAAACCTACATCTAGTACTTGTTTATGAAATAAACCGACCCATTTTTGAAATGAGTCGATCTATTTATTGAAATGAGTCGACTAAAAATTTGGTTGGATGTCTTATTTGCTGCAAAAATTTTTCATCATAAATAATCTACATAAATAAATTATTTAAAAATTAAAAAATATCAAATTATTTATGATAGATGGTTTTTATCTCAAATAATTGATTATTTATGATGAAAATTTTTTATCATAAATAATCTGAATAAAATAAATCATTTAAAAATTAAAAATATTGGATTATTTATGATGTAAAAAATATTTTTATTATAAATAATCAATTATTTATAATAAAAATTTTCCATCATAAATAATCTAAATAAAAAAAATTATTTAAAAAATTAAAAATGCTAGATTATTTATAACAAAAAAATTTCATCATAAATAACTAATTATTTATGATGTAAAATGGATTTCCATCATAAATAATCAATTATTTATGATGAAAATTTTCTATCATATATAATTTGATTAAAATAAATCATTTAAAAAATAAAAAAAATATTAGATTATTTATGATAAAAATTTTTCATCATAAATAATTGATTATTTATGATTCAAAGTGTCTTTCCATCATAAATAATCTAACCAAAATTTTAAATTTTAAAAATAAAAAAATATGAACTATTTTAAAAATAAGAAAAAGGGCAAAGATGTGTCATGCATGGTTGATGCAATCGAGCTGAGGGATGCGAGCACATCCACTATTAGCTAGGCTACAAGCAAATTAATTATTTTTTTCTAATTTTTTCAAAAATTAGTATTCTTTTAAAAAAATATTTTTATTTTTTTTGAATATTACATAATTTTAAAATTTGAAGTCCATCTTCATCATTTATTATTTAAGTAATTATCATGTGAGCATCATCACAAAATATCATCTCGATCTGGTAGCTCTAGCTATGCAGATTGATAAAATTTTATTTTGACGGTCATGAACGATCGCATGATGATCTGATAGATAGAAATCATCGATGGATTCAAAATTTTATAATGATGATCTTTATGATATTTGGAGCATACTATAAAAATTTTACTTCAATCGGATATCATTATCATGGTTAATTTAGTATTGGATGATTTGGACCGTTGAATGAAAAATGAGTGGTCAAAAGGCCAAACAGTGTTCGATTAAGATGATTATTTAGATAAATAATCTTTGATACTACTTTCATTGTTTATACGATGGTGATCATAAAACTCAAATTGTATGTATATGAACTATCTATGTTAAGTAGATCTTACAAAAATAAAAGTATAATTACTTAAGGATCTTAAGAATAAGTATCAAGAGACATATAGTTTTGGATCGTTCATATACATGCAGTTTGAATTTTATGATCTCTACCATACAAATGATCAAAGTAGTAGGAAAGATCATTTATCTAAAATCTCATCTTAATCGGATGTCGTTTGGCTATTTGATCACTTTTTTTTATTTAATGGCCAAAATTATTTCATACTAAATTAACCATGATAATGATGTTCGATTGAAGTAAAATTTTGATAGTATACTATAAATATTATAGAGATCATTATTGTAAGTTTTTAGATTCATCGATAATTTTTATCTATCAGATTATCATGCGGTCGTTCGTGACTGCCGAAATCAAATTTTATCAATTTATAAAACTAGAGCTATCAAATCGAGGCGATCTTTTATAATGATACTCGCAAGATAATTGCTTAAATAATGTATAATAAAAATGAGCTTTAAATTTTAAAATTATATAATATTTAGTGAATAATATTTTTTTTTAAAAGAATAGTAATTTTTGAAAAAGCTAAAAAAAATTAATTTGCCCATGAGATAGCTAATAGTGGATGCACTTGCACCACTCAACCCCATCACATCAGCCATGCACAGCGTATTTTTGCCTTTTTTAAAAAAAAATTTCATCACAAAAAATCTAATTTTTTTTTAAATTTTTTATATTTTTTATGTATGGATAATTATTTATGATGGAAAGTTTCCATCACAAATAAAAATTATTAATGATGAAAATATATTTTCCATCATAAATAATTTTTATTTATGATGAAATATTTCCATCATAAATATTCTAATCTTTTTTTAATTTTTTAAATTATTTATATATAAAAAATTATTTACAATAAAAAGTTTTTATTGTAAATAAATATTATTTGCAAAAAAAATTATATTCCATCATAAATAACTTTTATTTGTGATAGAATATTTTCATCATAAATATTCCCATCTTTTTCTTAATTTTATGAAAATTTCCATCAAAAATAAATATTATTTATGATGATAATTCTCGTTCAATCATAAATAATTTTTATTTATGATGGAATATTTTCATCGCAAATATTCTCATCCTTTTTAAAAATTTTTAAATTATTTATTCATGAAAAATTATTTATGATGGAATATTTTCATCATAAATAAATACTATTTACGATAGAATATGAATTTTTGTCATAAATAATATTATCAAATTTTTAATTTTTTGGAGGAAATTCTTTTGGGAAAATAATTGGCGAAAATTATTTTTTTGGAAAAATAATTGGGGGTCATGGGTGTTTTCGTGTGGTGGCCGGTGGCGAACGGTGGGACATGAAGGGTGTGTGCCGGCTGTACGTTATGGGGGGCCTGTGTAGTGCGGGCCATGGGGCGGTGATAATGGAATGGGTTGGGGGGCGCGAGCATTGGTGGTGGATGGCGGAGAGGCACCAGGATGGGTTAGGGGGCTGCAGGCACCGACGGTGGGCGACGAAGGGTGCCACAAAGGGTGGGGGCCACGACGATGTTCGGAGGAGTGGCGCCATAGGGGGTCGAGGTTCGTGGGTGGTGTGGCATGAAGGGGCGGCAGTGACGGATTGGGTGGAGGGCCGCGAGAGGTGGGCGATGGAGGGGCACCGCTGGAGGTGGGAGGTGGAGGATAATTACTACTAATAGTAATTACTGCTATTATTATTATTACTACTAATAGTAATAGTAGTAAGAATAATAATAATAATAATTATAAAAATAGTAATAATAATAGTAATAATAATAATGATAATAATAATAATAGTAATAGTAGTAGTTAGAATAATAATAATAGTAAATATTATAATAATAATAATACTAATACTAATAAGAGTAAAAATAGTAATAATAATGAAAAAAATAATAATAGTAGCAATAATAATAATAAAAATAATAGTAGTAATAGTAATAGTAATAGTAATAGTAGTAGTAATAGTAATAGTAGTAGAATAATAATAGTAGTAATAGTAATAGTAATAGTAGTAGTAAGAATAATAATAATAATATAATAAATATAATAATAATAATAATAATAATAATAATAATAGTAATAGTAGTAGTTAGAATAATAATAATAGTAATAGTAAATATAATAATAATAATAGTAATAATAATGATATTAGTAATTATGGTAATAGTAGTAATAATAGTAATAATAGCAATAGTAATAATAATTGATTATAATAATAACAATAATAAGTTTTTTATAATTAAAATAGTTAAGTTTTTAAGTATATTTTTATGCTTTAACTTGTTATAGTTTAATCTTTTTATTTGTTTAGTCCATGTATTTCATTATGATTATGATTTAATATTTCAATTTGCATTAGTCAAAGATTTTAATTTATAATGCATATAAACTATCCGATCTGGGATCCGAATTGGATTTTGATTAGGGAACTGAGTCGGGATCCTGTCCAGGATCTGGTTTGAGATTTGGTTTGAGATTCGGTCTGAGATCCTATCCGTAATCCAATCTAGGATTCAGATTGAGATTTGGATCGGATCTTAATCAAGATTTGGGTTGTTAGATATATGTGCCCTAGAAGCTAGAATTAGCTGACACTTGTAATACACTTCTAGGGGCAAAATTATAATTTTAATTATAATAAATAAAATAAGTTATTTTCTATCACATATGTGTATTTAGTATCTATGATACATCCTTTGAGTTAATGGTAATGATATTCATATTTTCAAGAGTTAAAATTTAAGATATGAATTCATTTTAACTCATAAAATGCTTCCGACCGTAGGATCATCATGAGGATGGTGATTGATCGAAGGTTGGTGTACAATCGCTTCTTTTAGTAGATGAGTCTTGAATTATGTGTGGAGACACGGAGCGAGAGTATAGGTACTCGTTAGAGAACGAGGGCACTGAGCGTGACCACTCGATAGTCATAGGGAGTCTACCTTCTCGAATGACTGACTCGACTGCAGTGTGTGTCTGGTTCTTGACCTGAGGTGCATCGGAGTTACCTTGAGGTGTTATAGTTTGACTATACCATAATCTTTCTAGCCATTCGAACCTGAGGTGTATGTTGGCTATAGCATGTCATTATAAGGAATGAATGGCATCAAGATGGAATCTATCTACCTCGGTGGTAAGAGGAGCAGCCCTATGATGATCATGAGATCAAGTTCAAAGTCCATGGCCATGGAGAGTGAAATAATAAAAAAAGTTTCTATTAGATTTTACATGGACTCGAATCGAATGATTAATTCATATGATAGAAATAGGTTTGAGAGTTTACCTTAACCCTAATCTGATCGGGCTCAAGATAGAAGATTAATCCACAGGTAGCTACACCAAGAGGTTCGCATTCATTGATGGGTTCCACCATATACTGCTAGGTGTCACGGTGGATTTTGAGAGCAATTAGAATATTTAGATGATCGATCATCTAGTGTTCGAATCAAGAAAGTTTTGATCCATCGAAAGGAGTTTCGATGATTCGATGATAGAGATCATGACATATCCCATTATCATACAGAACTAAACCTAACTAGCTCACACAAATAAGGGTTTGAATCTAGTGATCATCAATTGACTGATCCAGTTCAATTGATCAGAATGGAATTTCAATTAGGTTCAAGAAAATTGTGCTAGCACTTGATTGAACCTAACGTTCTTCTTTTGCTATCATAAAAAAGTTGTCCTGTCTGAGCCAAAGGAGTTTGTGCTCAATCAGAAGCTTTCATATGGTCTGACTGGAGGTTATCTAAGTCAGAAAAGGTTGTCTTATTTTGTAAAACTTTACCTGCCATTTTTGGTCACCTGCCATTTCTTGTTCTTTGACTTTGGTCAAAAGTGTACCTTTGACTGGTCAAATGTTGACCATAGACACTTTGGCTTTTGACCACATGTCACGCACCTATTGGAGAGCTAGTGGGGGCTTGTCCCCATACTAGAACATGGCAAGGAGGAGGGCGCACGCCACCCTAGGTGTGTGCCCAAGTTAGAGCGCCTAGGAGTCCTTGTTGGACAAGGACTCCATCTCCTTTTTGGATTTCAATTAGAGTTATCCTAAGAACCAACTTTGACTGGTCTTAGGCACCCTCTAAGGAGGAATCCAGGGGACTCTATTTCCACCAATCAGATTTAGATCTGATTTCATAAAGGATTGCGATTGGTTGGGAAGAAGAGGAGTTGGATCATGCTTAGTCTATAAATAAGACCCTATGCCCAACTCAAACTTAGATGATATAGATGATTAGAATCATAATTCCCCATGCCCCAAGGCTGCCTCTCCCCTCTTCCTCCATGCCAAACCACCTTCTCCCTCTCCTCTCCATGTCCAAAAGGATTTTGGACCTTGGTTGGTGCAATCTAGACAAGAGAAAGGCGAGTAAAAGCTATAAGACTGCGCTGCTGCAAAGGATGACTGCTGATCTTCAAAAGGAGTTTTAAAGATCCTCTAGATCAGATCCAGATCTAATTTTTGGAGATGTGATAGAGAAGAAGAGGATCTCTAGATCTAGCCTAAGTGTATACCGGTAGAGGCCAGGCACTTGCGTGGCTAGATCCAGAACCTTCCGCTGCATATAGGATCATCAACGGATAATAGGATTACTCATATCAAGGTAAGTTAAATCTTATTTAATTTATCTAATTTTATTTTGATTTCTAAAATAATAATAATTAGATCTAAAATATATCAAGATCTGATCAAGATCAAAGAAAATTTTTTTTGAAATATATCTCTTGATCTGATCAGACCTGAACGAACCTGGACCGAGAAATCAGGATTTTCCTTCAACTGGTATCAGAGCCAAGGTTCTAAAAGTGTTTAGATCTAATTTTAAATTTATTTTGATCAGAAAATAAATGATTTCAAATGTCACATGAGATGTGATCAGATCTAAAATTAGAAAAAATTAAAATTAAATGATTAAGATCTAAGATTAGAAAATATGCATGACCAGTTCTAAAATAGAATAGTTCTATAGAATAGTCTTGCATATTTTTAATTTAATTTAATTAAATCATATTTTAGATCTATTTATTTACTATTTTTTGATATTATAATGGTTATAATAACATCTAAAAAATAGCAAATAATATTAATTTAAACATCATATTGAGATATGATTGATGCATGTCTAGACTAGTTGTAGAATAGTTCTACATAATTGGCTAGATTAGAATTTATTTTGATTAGATCAATTTAAATCTAATTTTTTAGATTATTATGAGATAATTTAGATCTAAAAACATGCATGATTCGATACATGAGATGTATGAAAAATATGCCATGATTAGATCTGATTTGTATATGAGATATATGATATAGATCTAAAACTGTTTTGTAGTATTGCACGTTCCTAATTAAGGCATTTCTCTTGGCCATCCAATTATAAGAATGAAGAAGGATTTAAAGGCCCTCTCTTTTCATTCGATGGGGTGTTCTTATGATGTGTAGGGGTGCTGCGTGTTCGTCCTTAATTAGAAATCCAAAACTTACTTTCTGCAAAACCCTAGATCCTGAAACCCTAGGATTTATTATGCATATTTTATTTATGAACCCTACTTAATTAAAAATTAAGATTATGAAATATCAATTAGGTCTAAAATTGAGAATTTCATATCTAAGATATATTCATAATACTGGGTTCGGGCTTGGGTAGCTCAATTAGGTCTAAGCAGTTGATCAAACCGAATCAAGAGTTGGTTAGACGGGATCAACAATGCTTAAATTGACCAGCCTAATAAGATTAAGTCTGGGTCAAGATCGATGGTCATGATCAAGCAAGACTAATTAGGCTCAGAGGTTAGAGTCTGGATGGTAGCTAACCCAATTGGTTCTGGCTCAACAATTTGGTGTCTAAGGTAAGTTTGGCACATACGACCGACTGGTTTTTAATTGGAAGCTACTCGACCTGAATGCATTCTTGTACGAGTTAATGGCATATTCCTTCCACCAGTCTCACTTACCTGACCATATCTGTTGACACAATTCTGATCTAAGGTGGTCAATAATCCGAGCTAACCCATGCCACTAGGTTAGTCATAATTGTTATGACTATGACAAGTCTAGTTTAATGAGATCAGAATCAATTCTTCCTAAGAAAAGATTAAGTCTGAGGTCTTCCACCATTGTAGATGTGCGAGCCCTTTCCGGGGATGATTGTTCTCGGCTGGATACAGTGGCTCAGTTGTACCGGGAAGACGCAACCATGTCTATTAGGCATTGGATGCTATGGACTGGAGGATGAGTTGGGCTCAATATTTTGGATACGGTGAGAGACTCAATTAGGAACCCAGTCTATGCAAATGGTGGGTCTGACTTAACTAAGCAGTGGATCAATATTCCGGATACTGTGAGATTCATGAATTAGAGACCATGTTTGGGTACACCATGATTAGAGAATCATTGAATAAGAGTTGTTCACTCATTGGCTAACCCATCACCAATAACTGCTAGGTGTGGTGATGAGTCAGTTGGTGAGACCGCACCACCCACTAAAAATCATTAATCGTGGAGATTTTTGCATCTCTACAGAAGGAGTGTAGGGATCCGAGAAAATAGTGGGAGCTAATTTGTTTAAAAATAAAATTTTTAAATAAATTGGTCAAGTCAAAATTATAATATCTAACTAAAATCTTTGACTCTCTATAGGAAAATGTTTGCGTCCAATCCATTAGCACGTATCCTGAACACACATAGACTGACTGGATCTAATTATAAAGATTGGCTCAGGAACTACAAAATAATTTTGGGTTCCGAGAAGTTAACCCATGTACTGGACCAGGACCCTCCCACTTACCAGTCGTCCTAAGGAGCTGTCCGTGGCTAGGGTAATGGGATG